>MU225002.1:342194-356298 GCA_018584345.1 Thuja plicata | reverse complement strand
GGTTTTGAACCCTCTTTCCACTTGGGAGATGTGATATTTCAAAAAGAGATAGGATGTGACCCTTTGATAGGTGATAGGTGCTAGTGGATAGGTAGGCTTAAAGGCTATAGTTATAGGTAGTTTATTACAATTATAGGTTTAATTACATAGTTAATTTAGCTTAACATCCTACTTTCTTAAAGGTATTATATTCTCTCCAATATAGACATTATTATAAATGGAGTATTATTTTCAATTAGATTAAGTTTGTAATAGATTTAAATTTCATTTATCTTATTCAAATTAAGTGGTTCCATTTTATAGAGGTAATTCTTTTTATTTTATTTTAAATTATGTTATTTAATTCTAGATCGGAACCTTCGTTATGTGTGAAAAATTTATAGAATGACTTTACGTTGTGGATTTGAATTACTCATTATTTAATTTTAATCATGTAAATTTGTTACACAAATTTTATTTAATTGTATAGTTAATTATTGAATTACAGATGTAGTTCTATGTGGAATACTTAGATAGATGTTAATGTCGATTAATTAAAGTATGTTGTCTATGTGTGTTGAAAGGTTAGAGATCTATGTAGAGTTTCTAATTGAGAGCAATTTAATACTTATCAAGAAATTTAAGGACTATAGTTTTGGAAAATTGTATAGCAAGGTTTAAATGTTGTTAGGGGAATAAGGTTTAGATTTGGTTTTGTTTTATTGAATTTTTATCTAGTGATTAATGGTGTCCTAATAGGCTAGATCTCCCTACTAGCTCCACTTGCGTGGCCGCAAGGACTAAGGCTGAAAAGATGCTAGCCAAGCTGCCACTGACTTCCAAATACCTAAAGGGGGGTATTCTCATGGGGTCCAAGGTGGAGTCCAAGGTGCAAGAGATAACAGACATAGAGCCCATACTTTGGGCTGAAATGTAGGGCTTAGTTCAAGCCATATACAAACTAAAGGCCGATGGAGATAATATGGATATCCACTTTGCCCCCTCCAGAAATATTAAGACTACAAATTTCCCTTGCTCGCTACAAATACCAGAGTGGATACTCTAATTGGTGACACTCTACAATGCTCCCACTTAGACTGTATTGCTCACTGATCGCCGACAATTACACTATCCACTGACTATTATCAATCTAGACGCGATGACTTTTGCTTTAGGGCTGGGGATCCTTCAATTTAAGGGGTCTATTATTCTCACCCTGGCCAAATCATTAGAGGAGTTTGAGGGAGCTTCCGTCCTTTCATAGAAATATCTCAACTCTCAGTGGTTGAAGTCTCCAAAAAGGGACCATAAAAAGATGAAGCTGGAGATTCCCTGCAAGGATTTTAAAGAGCCCATTCAAGTGGGCATTATATTTTTGTGCTAGATCTTCGGACAAACCCATGCCTAGGATTTCTTGTCATCAATGTAATATTTTCTCTACTGCATCACCACCCGCAACCATACCTTCAATTGGGTAGCTATCATAGCCAACCATGTAGACTCGCAGTTGAAAGGCATTCTCCAGAATTCAAAGTTCCACATGACATCTTATGTACTATTGGCACTGGCCCAACAAAGACTAGATTTTTTGAGCTTGCAAACAATGGGCATACTCAAGAATGAGCTAGGCTAGTTGACACCTTGGGATAATTATTCCTAGATCCAGTGGGAGCTCAGTTTCCCAAATTTTTGTAGGGTAAACGATGCCTTCATTACCAAAATATTTTGACACTTACCTGGGATTTGGGATACCAATTTTCGCAAGAGGCGATGAGATTGGTGAGTTATTATGGAAATTATTTCGTTCAATTCTAGAAACACATGTATATTCAGGTGACCATCTTCTCTGGGAAACCCTATCTTCTTCCCCAACATTGCGGAGATAGAGTCATTCTTTTAGAATTTTTCTGGAAGATTTTAGAGTCTCACGCCCTCTTCACGGTGAAGAAGGTCACTAATGTCCCATTCCCAATCTCTTGCAGGAAATTTTCTTACAGTCTTGCCATAGAAAAGGAGGCAGATAATTATCTAAAGAGTCTGGGGTTGATTGAATTTGACCATACCAGAAAAGATTTTGAATCGCTAGGAAAGATAGCTTTGGCACTTCCCCGGGCTTCCCCACCATATATAGCTGATATTGGAGATTTTTGGGCAGATTGCCAAGACAGTTTTGATCTCTGGGCCTACCAACATTTGTGGATGTCAAAAGGAATAATAAAAATACTTGAACTTTAGGGTTTCTCGAAGGGTTTTTCAGATGACGAGCTGCTAGAGGACCCATTGTATAAAGGGCAGGTGTTAGATAAATTGGATCTCCCTCTGGTAGATTGAACCACCCTAGAAGATCTAACAATTGAGGGGGTATGCCACCCCATTATAGAGGCCAGTCATAATTATTTCATGTGGGTGTGTCCTAGGAGCACTCGGAAGGGAAAAATTGTTTGAAGGCCTGCCCTGGCCTCGAGAGGTGCAGGGCCCAACACAAGAAAGGGGAAGGAGAAAGAAGATACCCCAGCCAAGGTACCTCCTTAGGGCCCGACCACCATAATGGAATAGTTACAAAAAAAATGGAGTCTATGAGTCTGGAAAGCTAGAAGATTAGCACACAAATTTTCCAGGGCCTCCTTGCAACTCTGGTATCTTCTGCTCACCCAGCGGGATCCTCATCATTAGCCGCGATGATGAGAAGGTAGAATTTTGTTGAGGCAGAGTCTAAAAATATTATGGATACCAGGATCCCACTATTAAGGAAGAAGAAGCAAAGGGTGAACCCCACCTCAAGCATAGACGAAGGCCCCAGTATGCCTGACATGCCCCCATTAGACATTAGTTTAGATTCTTCCAAACTTGAGAACATTTCAGATACCTCTCCCCCACATGCTGATTTTGATGATGTCTTCAGGGAAAATGAACTCATGAACCTTCATGAGGATATAGATCACATGGTAGAAGAGATCGCCACCCAAGAAAAGGAAGATATCCCCATAGAAGAGGAATTCCCAGAATAAGAAGTCTGAGAAGAAATACAAAAGGAGCTCGAATAGGAGAAAACACCGATCCAAGAGAGCGAGGATGAACCAAGGCAAACAATAGATGAGAAACTGGTGACTAGGAAAACTAGACCCATGGGATCAACTGTACCCCCAATCATCATGCTCCAAACACCTTCAATTACTCTAGGTGACCAAATGCCCCAGAGCACATTCGGTGAGGTAATCGCGGTGGCCTAGACTCTAAATCTTAGCTTGATACATTAGCCGCCTCCAGAAAATGTTCCAATGGAGGAGGATGTTCTAGCAGATGAAGCCAATGAGACTAAAGAAAAATAGTAGTAGAATGATGGGGGGATCCCTAAAGATATAAATGTTGGATCAACTAATGCTGAGAAGGATGGGGAAAACTCTAAGAATACATGTGATGTTGATGCAGGCAGAGAAGAAATCATGGATATTACGGAGGATGATACCAACATGGTAGAAAACACTAAGGCCTCTAGAGAATAGGAGAAGGAATAGGAATAGGAAAAGAGAAAGAGCCTGATGACAATGTTGATTCTGGGAACGTGTTGCCAGATTCTAAAGGGAATCCACAAATCTAGGTCCTAACAACAAAATTGCCCCAATGGCTAGTGGAATCAAGGAAAAGAAAATCCCCAGTGATAGCAATAGGCATTTTGATCTCCTTGGCTGAGATGATGGCCCAAAATGAAGAGGCTAAGAAGCCTAAGAAGGCTCCAACAGTCTGTACCATCTGGACTAGTTCAGTAGGAATTAAAGTTGTGGCAATCACAATGTCTCCCCAAGATGCAAATGCAATGGCTGTAAGGCCTGAAGATTATAATATTACAAAAGTGGCACTGGGAAGGAGAGACAAGCAGGGTGAATTAGAAATTCTAAAGGAGGCCACCAAATTAATAGAGGCCTGATACAATAAATAGACCCAAAAGTTAAAGGAGAAAAGGGAAACTAATGCCAATCTCCTTGCACTTCTGGTGGAACTTACATAGCCCCTGGCTGAGGTCCGCCCAAAAGCTTCTACCTCTGCATTACCGCTTGCACAGGGTGATGTAGATTCTTTAAGGGCCATGAAGAAGAGGTTCCAAGCTATGGACGGGTGGGTCACCAAAAATATAGCCACCATAAGGAAATTTTTGGTGGTGTCCCTCCTAGATCTATTCTAGATCAACATTCTCCTCAGTCGGGTGAATGCCTCCACTATTGTGTGGGAACAAGACATAGAAAAGTATAAAAAATGGAAGTCTGGGTTGGATGAAGTCTTCAACGCTGGAGAAGAATTCATCACAAAGGCACAAATTTTGGGGGATAAATCATATGATTCTCTCTAGGCCTAGTACTCTAGACTTGGCCTTAGAATCAAGGTATGCAAGGAACTAGTTAAGGCCCTAAAAGAGAAGGTGACCATGACCTAATATCCTTTGGGCCTATTTCAGGCATTTGTGGTAGGGTTGTCACAAGCTGACCCATTCACCACAAGGACATGTACCCTAGAGGACTATGTCCTCACCAATTATGAAGAATGGATGGAGTCATTGTATTAGTCTGTCGGGGACTTTGACAAGGGAAGATTATCAAGATTATCCAAGATGATGATCTACGCGCACGATGCCATGAAAATGGTAAGTGAATTTTAGGACAGGGCCATAGAGGTCAAAGAGAAGCTGGAGGTTGTCGGTGGCCAATGGGAAAACATCAAGGATATAGATAAAGATGGCATAGGCCAAGTCTTATAAGCATTTAAAAATAGTAAGGAGCAATAAGGCCCTCTAGAGTCTAGAGAATTTTCACCGATAGCACATTTTTGTATTCATCATTCTTTGAGTGTAAGCTCCCGAATCCCAGGGTTTTGGATCCATAGTTTTGTATTCTTTTGGTGACCCCTGTCCAGGTTCCCTAAAGCTGACCGGTCATTGTCAGATAGTTAATAAGGGTGTCAGGAAGTAGATGACCCCAGCAAGGCACATCATCTCAGGTAGTGGCTTGAGGCAAGTGGTCTTCCCAAGGTGCTACTCCAACATAAGACCTGGTAGATCGGAGATAGTGAGCCACTTTTTCATTAATGAGGCATGTAGTCTCAATCCCCAAGGGATCAGATTTCTTCTATTCTCCCTCTAGATCTCTTCTTGAGGTTGATTCTTCCATACCTCTCTTCTTGTCTCATTCTTCTGACATGTCAGACCTTTGTTCTTCTCGAGGTTGTTGTAGGATGGTGGAGGTAGTACTGACCACCAAAAAGTGTATTTTATTGATTGAATGTAAAGACAAGTTAGGTTAATTTTAGGGCAAATTTGTGTATAAATAACAAGTCTAACCTCATTTCAAGGGTCAGTGAAATTGATGATTTTGTAGCCCATAGCTATATCATTTCAACATGTTTCTCATTTCATAGTTGCAGATCTCAATACTCATTAGTTCTTGGAAGTTATTAGTATATAGGTTCTCTCTTGGATCCATTGTTGATGTACTCAACAGTTATGATTGAAAACCATTAATGAAGAAGGAAGGATTCTTGCAATGTTGTTGTTGGTCTCTTGATCTCTCAGCTAATACTCTTTTTTGTTGTATGTTTCTTATGTCCCTTGCTCTGATATTTTAAGTAGATTAATGACCTCCTTTTCCCTTGCTATTGAATATGTATGAATTGATGGTTCTATGTGTATTTAGTATTTTAGTGTAGTATGTTGGAGCATGGTTGATATTTTAAATATATTTGCATGACTATAGGTAGATGGAATATTTCTAACCCCAATCTATCTTTTGAAGTTCATTTGGTTGAATAATGAATGATTATAATAAATCCCACTTACCTAAATCCCCGAAGAAGATGAGCCAAGATAACCAACTATCCCCCTAAAAAAAATAGTCACACTCCCAACTAAGCTCTTGCAACATCAAGACCTGACTCTCATGTGCTTTAAGGCCTGATGAGTCTCATTTCTATGGACAACCTTTACAAGCAAAGTTGGCTGGTAGCCTAGTACTCGGTGACAACTTACACCTATTGGAAGACCCAGTCACAAACCCCCATCAACAGAAACAAATGCTAGAAGGAGGGCATGAGCTCATCCCCTTATGAGGATTTAGATTTTACACTGCTTGAGGTTTCCCCAAGCCATAGTTTTAGGAAGAAGACCTTTAGTGGGATTCGATTATTTTCACCAGCCCAATTTGAAAGAATCCTTAGATCAGCCCCCAATCTAAGAAGGTTTGTCAAACTTGAGCCTCCAGCTCAAAAGAAGCAAACACCAAAATCCAAGGCATCCAACATTGTCTGAGGATCTACTACATCCTAGAACACCCAAGTCTCCTAGATAACCCTAGGGTTTAACACTCAGTCTAGCCAAAATCCAACACCCCTAATTGCTGCATACTTTGGTAACACTGGGTCCTTGAAGGGACAACTTTTGGGTGCAACCAACAATCTCCCTACGCACCCACAAAAGATATGGCCTCGATATGAGCACTTGGGCTCACAAACTATAGAAGAGAATCTATAGGCATACAAAGATGCCATCAACTGACATCGGATCCAACAACAAGACATTGTGACATGGATGTTCCCCATGTTCTTGGGATAGAATGAGTTGAACTGGTACCTTAACCTGCCCACCAACTCCATCAACAGTTGGGAGGATATGGAATACACCTTCCTCGCGACCTTTCACATACATGTGGACCTAGCATTGTTTCACAACTAGTTCATCTCCATATGGAAGGAGCCGAACGAGCCCCTTGCAACATTCAACCATCAGTTCTAACGTGCCTTAAAGCGTTGCACGGGTCCTTTCATCCCATCCCCAAAAGTGACCAAATAGACATACCTAAATGTAATGGACCCTTTCATTTCCACTTTCCTATGGAGAACTACTGCCCCACTAACTGGGATACTTTGGCAAAGGCTTACAACCTAGCCTTGGAGTTGTCTTGTGGTCTTAACAAATCTCTAGGTAGGATTGGGCAAAGCATGGATTTCAACATGATACCTGACAGAACTTCTTACGCCAGGGGATACAACCCCAATTAGGCAATGGGTGCCCCTACAATGTCCATGAATCCCCCACCACCACCAATAGGCCAATAGGCCCAGTACATATATCCATCACAAGCCTAGACAATACTAGGTCTAGAATTGGTTCCCTTGAATCAGCCGTAGCAAGTACAACCATAGACACAACCCATTAGAGTGCCTTTCTTCCAGTCATCCATGGCTAGAGGATTGCCACTGTTGACTCTGGTAACCACTATCAGCTTCCCTAAGAATCAACAACAACAACCATCACATTGTGATGTGAACACCTAGCTGTCCGCCGATGTTGAATCCATTTGGCAACTATTGTCCTCACTAACTATTGACATGGGATAGTTGAAGGTGAGGTCTCTTGTACCCCACAACACCAATTCTAGAGAGGGAATGTCTTCTCTGGCCAAATAAATACCAATGTCAGAGGAATAAATTACAACAACGGGCCCCAACCCAACCAACAATAATGGAACAACAATGCTAACACTGGAGGTCCTCCTCCAAACTAAAACACCAACTAGTGTGGTGCTGGACATTCCCTTTTCACGTTAGTTGTAGAACTCTAGCCCCTAACCAACTGGTGTAAATTTCATGACACAAGCTCTCAGTATGAGGTGAATTATGTCACACTGGAGAAGGTCACCATTATCTCCCAGTTGGAAAAACAACAAACTATTGATCGTACTCCCTCAGAACCTCCCATACAAGGGTCCACTCATGGTGCCTTCACCTATGAGACCATATTCTTTGGAATGAACAAGGAAGATAAAGAAGAACCCAAACTAGAGGGCTTCTTTGATGAATCTATTATGGCATTTGAGGCCAATGCCTTCACCAACTCATGGACTCCCTACAACACCCAGAGTGAGGCTCATAAAGGACTAGTTTACATGCCCACACCTCCCAAGGATACCCCTCCCCAGGAAAACACAACTGATCACCCCTTCCCATAAAAAGGGTCTAGCTCTAACCAAGCTAAGGACCCTATCAAGGGAAGCCAATAATACCCCAGGGGGAGGTTTGATATCATGAAGATGTTAGAATGCACCAACACATACACAACCTTGATGGAGGTTTTGCTGAACTATCCCAAGCAGAGGAAGTCTCTTATAAAGCTCTTGGGAAATGTGGAAGTTGATAGTCACCCACCCAAGACTATCACTTTTGATGATACCAACACGGTTGTATTCCAGGGAAACACTGAGGATACTTCCTTCTTACTAGGATTAAAAATACAAGGGAAGAACCTACATAATTGCTTGGTAGATTTCTGTGCTTTTGGAAATGTCATGCCCTTATACATATGCCAGAAGCTCAAAATACATCCTACTCCATCCAAAGGCACAATATTCCAAGTTGATAAAACTGCTATGAAAATGGTAGGTGAGTTGAAGAACATTTGGATTCAGTTCATCCAAGACCACCGGATAGCAAGCATAATTGACATCTAAGTGGTGGACATCCCAGAGACCTATGGGATGCTATTGAGTTTGAATTGGTCTAAGTCCCTTAATGGGTATTTCTCCACTAAATTTTCCAAATTGTGGCTACCCTGGGAGGGAGAACCTAACCAGATCCAGGTAGAAAGTGAGCCCCAGATGAAATAGGCCCTCACCAAAGTTGGGAGGGTGAACAAAGGACTCTTCTCTGAGACTTCCCCTAGGGTGTACCAACCCCTAGAAATCTTGACCTTTGATTTCACTCCCAGGGAGGACCACATAGTTTCTTAGAGGATGTGGGACCTAAACAAAAAACTAAGGGGTGAGGTTAACACACAAGGTACCGTAGCTACCCTTGCTACACTCTTGTTTGGCACTTGGTGCCGGGTGCATTATCAAAAACATTTGGACCTAGAGTGTGATCCTTGCATTGCTATTGCTACCCATCACATCAATGCCCTCTTGGAAAATAAACATGAAGTGGATCTGGCTGGACCCACCAATCATTCTGACGGTATCCCCATGGTGCTGCTAGTCTAGGAATCCCAACCATAGGCTTCTCTAGAGGAGAACCTCACCCACGTACCAAAAATGCCTGAGGAAAATCCTCCCAACCTTCCTAGAAATAATCCAAAGGTCACTTCACTTTCCCAACCCTAGACATCAAATGATGACTTGTGGACCCTGAAGTTTGATGGGTCCCAGTCTAAACAAGGGAGTGGGGCTGGAGTGGAATTGATCAACCCACGGATAAAATCCTTCCTCACGTCTTACAGGCTATAGTTAAAATGCATGAACAACATCACAGAGTACGAGGCCTTGGTCCTAGCACTCCTATTTGTACTAAGAAAGGGAATCACTCATCTTTGGGTACTTGGTGAGTCAGAGTTGATTGTAAAGCAGGTCCAGAGCTAATACACTTGTCATGATAAAAGGATAGATGCATATCGAAACCAAGAAACATAAATTGAAAAATCCCTAAACTATCTCTATCAACTCCACCAATTCCCACAGGACCTTGGTTTCCCCAAAAAATACCTATCCGTGTTAATTTTGAGAGTTCCCTGTGGAAGTGGACTCCATCTCCCCAACCTATTATTTTTTTGAAATGGGTGTATGCATCTATTCCTCATGAGAGGGCCTTATAGACTTCTTCATGGAGATGCTCCAAATTATTGGATGAGCTCTGTCACTTTTATTATGTATATTCTACATTTTAAACATAAACTCTGACATATCTGAAGGTTTTATGTGGTTTGCGGTGTTGTATTAATTTCATGCTTCACTTCAAGGTTAACATTCAATGGGTGATTAGTTGGTCATCTAGTATCTCCTAGTTGTGTTGAGTCATTGTGAGATCTCTATTGATTTACGCCTTACTGAATATTTGAGGGTGTTGAAGGGTGTCCTCACCTTGGTTTTGTAGAACCTAAAGCATAGAAGGATGGATCTACATCCTTGTTAATTGGTCCTTTTCAGTCTTGGTTGAATACCGGGAGTTGGCTACTCTTTAAAATACATCAAAGGGTGAAAAGGTTGTTGTCCAGTAATCATAGTGTAAAAAAGAACCAAGACAATACTTAGTGGAGAGTGAGAAAATGGTGATCATCCACTCTAGGTTTTTGCTCTACATTAATGTTGTCGACAAGCCTAGCACAAATAACAATATGATCTCCTTTAGCATGTCCTCCACAAAAAACTTCAAAATTTGATGAGAGTTGATATTTCCTATATGGGCACACCTTACAAAAGGAACTATTTGAAACTTAAGATAAGTATTCCATGTTTTATTAATGCATATGAATTATTGAGTTAGAAATTTATGCTATAATATTGGCTAGTAAAATCTTGTATGCTTCTATCTTTGGTATTTTTGTATGAGATACTTTATTTTACAAGCTATTTGTAATCTCTCTCTGACATACCTTCAGGTCAGAAACATAATAAATTGTTTTCAAAGGGAGTCTGAATCTTTATAGATAAATTTAGATGAGGAGCTTAGAAGATTGATATTAGACTAAGAGGGACTCTGATAGTTCATCTTAATAAATCTTGGATGATCAACAGATTAATATCTTCTCATTGTGTTCTTCCATATGAGAGATGTTCAAGGTGAAATCCCTTGTTTTCACCCTCTACATTGAGGGATGATGGATGTCATGTGTGTGACTCCATATTTTTAATTGTCTTTCCCCCTGTGTACATCATGCATAAGTGACGACTTCCAAATGATTACACTTGTATTTGTAAGAGTTATTGAATGGTGACGATCTTACAATAAATTGACCTTCTATAGTGATAAACATCTTGTGATGGCTGAAACATATCATAATCGATAGAGCTTGTGAATAGATTCACCGATTAAGGCCATCCACATTAAAGATCATGAGTTTGTGGATTGAATCACCAATGGAGGCAGTCCACACAAGAGATTGTGGATAGAATCGATGATTCAGGCAATCCACCTAGGAACTTGTGGATAGAATCGCTGCTTGAGGAAATCCGCATTAAAGCTCATGAGTTTGTGGATAGAATTACCAATGGAGGCAATCCACACGAGAGCTTCTCGATAGAATCACTGATTGAGGCAATATACCTAGAAAATTTTGGATAGAATCGCTGATGGAGGCAATCCACTCTAAATCTCATGAGTTTGTGGATAGAATCACCGATGGAGGCAATCCACATGAGAGCTTGTGGATAGAATCACCGATGGAGGCAATCCACTCTCAAGCTCATGATTTTGTGGATAGAATCATCGATGGAGCAAATCCACACAAGAGTTTGTGGATAGAATTGCCGATAAAGGCAATGCACTTGAGAGCTTGTGGATAGAATTGCCGATGGAGGCAATCCACCTAAGAGATTGTGGATAGAATTGTCAATGGAGGTGATCCACCTAAGAGCTTATGCATAAAATCATCGATGGAGGCAATCCACATCTTGATATTGTGTTTTTACTGATTAGATCATGAGGATGATGCTTTTATTTCTTACATCATACGATTGATGTTATCAAGTGTCATATAAGTGTTTAAATTGGATTGATTTATCCTCCCTAGCTAAGAGGGTGTGTTGATGTTTTGTATAGCTATGGTGAGGGTCATAAGTGTTGAAACAGGAGACCACTACACATTCTATTTGATCATCCTCCCTAGCTAAGAGGGAGTGTTAATGTTTATAGCTTCAGTCATATGATCATTAAAATATATATAATACATGTTGATTTATAATATTATAATATCTATTTTTTCTGCCTTCTTCTTATCTCTGGGGCTGAAAAGGGCTAGAAATTTGTCATCTCTAGCAGAAAAAAGTATTTTTAGAAAAGTGGTATGCAAGTTGATGTTCCCAATGGCCATCTAAATATTTCACTTGGCTCCCTCGCATGCTACTCAGTAGGGTGCCATTAATGGCATCGACATCACCGGGTGCCATTAATGCTACCTCAAATTCAAAGGCATTTAACTAGGTAGGAAGAGATGCCGCACATAAATCGACTGATGGTAACTCTGCTAACCCTAAGGAGAACCTTCTACATTTGCTAGAGGCTTCCAAAGGCATTGTTTAAGGAGACGCTCTGCAGAATGGAGAAGAGCAAGCGACCACTAGCAAACCAAAATCCTTCAAATAGGTCATCTAGAATGAAAGCATTCTACCAAAAGGAGGCACCTTCCTCACAAGCACAACACAAGGGGTTTCTTCCACCGAGGGAAATGGACATAAGGAACCTGTTCCTCCCAATTTAGTTATTAAACTGAATTCATAGATGAATGTTGATATCAGTCAGGAGAAGTCTAAGCTTAGTGAATGTGCTATTTTCTTTGCTATAGTTGATAGTACGAGAATCCCCTCTAGGAACTTTCTTAATGATTGGTTTCATAAAATATTGGGGTAGAAACTAGGATTTCATTTCTCGTATTGTCATATGCTTCAAAAGGGTTTGTTCATTTTGTTTTTTTGTGACCCTAAACCATAGAAACCTATTATGGGCAAACAATTTTGGAGAGTTGATGCCTATGATTTTAGGGCAATTCCCTGTCCCTTGAAGTCTCCCATGATGAAGTTATAGCCCTTTCCAGCCCTAGATGGATTATTATTGGAAATCTTCCTCCATATTTGTTAAATATCATTCCTCTTGCACTTGAGCCGATAGGCAAAGTTCTCATAATTGATCAATCTAACACGCTCATCCCTAAACGGATGTTCATGTCCTCCTCTCTGTCAAACCTGGTGTTGACCTCCCAGATTATCTACAATTTGACCTTGACCCCATGTCTGTTTGCTACCCAATTATTTTCCTAGGTGGCTTAGATGGATTCTTTGTGTGCAGGAAAG
The DNA here is from genome assembly GCA_018584345.1 of Thuja plicata. Taxonomy (NCBI): domain Eukaryota; kingdom Viridiplantae; phylum Streptophyta; class Pinopsida; order Cupressales; family Cupressaceae; genus Thuja; species Thuja plicata. The sequence continues at coordinate 343,504 of MU225002.1, read as the reverse complement.
GAGGACAAAAAAAGCAAGACTGCCCTATTATTTTGAAAAGGAATGCTTGGAATAAAAAAATTTCTCCTCCTCAAAACCCTAACAACATTCCAATCTTAGAGAGTCATGATGCTTCCTCCGAGAGTAATACCACTTCTGAGCCTCCTCCCTCTATTCAAATCTCACCCCCCTCTGCATGGAACCAAGACTCTGCTACTCTCATTGCTACATTGGACAAATTGAAAGGAAAATTTGACTCCCTCCCAAAAGACTTATCTGTTAGTACTAAACCCATTGAAGGCATTCCCAACATCAAAACCATAGATTTTTTCCTTATTGGCCCTAAGCTGAAACCAAACCATATAATTAAGAATGCAAAGCAACTTGCTCTTGATAAAATCTAGGACAGAGTAAGGAAAAACAAAAGGGATTCTCAGCCCAAGTGGAAAACCTACTACCTTCCTCTAGAGAAAAGTCCTCTAACAGAATCAGCCCCCCCCCCTCTACTCCCCCTACAGGGAGAGTGGGCAAACAACAGGCCTCCCCTAGTCTCTCCACATCAGAGAATTTAACTCCTTCCCCCTATCAAGGTGGTGGGAGGAGTGGGGAGTTCCCCATCTTGCTGATGATGAAAGGCTAAATACCTTCTTTGTTGTTGTTATTCCAGCCCCCCTCCCCTCCCACCACCAACTGATAGGTGGAATTATGTAGCTGTTGGGATGAGTAAGAGAGGATCCTTGATGCAGGAGCATCCTGGGTGTAAGGGCAATCTTGCATCACCCAAAAATATTTATGTTTTCTTTTCAATAAGGGCTACCTTGCGTAGAGCTATTATTTATGGAAACTTGCTATTTTTAGTAAGTTGGCCATACGATCTCTGAATGTTCTGATTTTGCATGTGGAGGTTCATCTCAGTCATATCAGCTTGCCAGTAAAGTTTCATGGCTAGATCAGGTCTAGTTTTGAAGATATTGAAAATTTTTGGTATTGAAAATAGGGTACAGAAACTTTGAGCTCAGTTTTGAAGGCTTTAGAGGCCCCGGATGAGGTTGAAACTTGGGCTCAATGATGCTTGCATAAAAAAGATGTTCTAGAGCGCTTCGTGGCATTTCTGAAATGGGGTTATAATAGTCAATCGAGTCAACTGGTGATAACTTATGGTCTCCGGAAGTTGGGTCACATAATATAGCAGAAAATAATTTTTCTTCAAAATTTTCGGGTTTCAAAAGTTATTTTGAGCCGACTTTGATGTACTAAATTAAAAAATAAAATAATTCTAAGTTTGGTCGGCCCTAAGGGCTAAATTTCTGGAACCTTCTCGGGCGGTGGAA
>MU225002.1:294868-342094 GCA_018584345.1 Thuja plicata | reverse complement strand
TTTTGCATGTGGAGGTTCATCTCAGTCATATCAGCTTGCCAGTAAAGTTTCATGGCTAGATCAGGTCTAGTTTTGAAGATATTGAAAATTTTTGGTATTGAAAACAGGGTACAGAAACTTCGAGCTTAGTTTTTAAGGCTTTAGAGGCCCCAGATGAGGTTGAAACTTGGGCTTGATGATGCTCACATAATTGAGCCTTTGTAGTGTGATTCGTGGCATTTCCGAAATGGGGTTATAATAGTCAATTGAGTCAACTGGTGATGACTTATGGTCTCCAAAAGTTGGGTCACCTGAAATAGCAGAAAATAATTTTCCTTCACAATTTTTGGGTTTCAAAAGTTATTTTGAGCCGACTTTGATGTACTAAATTGAAAAATAAAATAATTCTAAGTTTGGTTGTCCCTAAGGGCTAAATTTCTAGAACCTTCTCGGGCGGTGGAAATTGCCTATATAAAGAAGGCCCGTAGTGTTGTTTTAGGCAGTTCAGAATAGTTCTGGGTAGGAAATCTGGGTAATAATTCGAGGCTTTGTCCCATAGAATATTGTAAGAGAATGCCCATGTGGCTTTGCATATTGTAATTCTGAAAGTTTTTAATTCCACATTTGTGGAGATAATAAGAAGCCAATTTTCTGTTCTTGCATATTGTTGTTGTTTCTCTGTTTATGTTATGTGTTTGTGGTATTAAGGGGAGCACCCTTCATCAATCCTCTCTCCCTACAGAGGGAACAGAGTTGGGAGTTGTGCAAAAGATAGGCTTTGAGTTGGAGGAAGGTGAGATTGAATCCGTGTGTGATGCCCTTCAGAAAGAGAGCTGAAAAGAGATTTTTGTCTTTGCAGTTGATCCTTCCAAAAGCATTAAAAGGGATCACAAAAACATAAAGACAAGCCCTCCAGAATTGGGCTTAGTTAAGATGAGGAAAAGGGGAAGACCCCCTCTATCTAGTGGCAATCCTAAACCTTCAAAGGCCCCCATACTGGATATACCTAAATGCTTTAAAGGATTTAGGAAACCCATGGAGACAAATTGATTATCAATTGCTATCCTATTAAATTGTGTATCCTAGAATGTTAGAGGATTGGAAGCCTCTGACAGGAAATATGTGGTCAAAAGACTCCTTTATTCTCATAGAGAGTTAGACATTCTAATGCTGCAAGAAGTCAAAGAAATAGGATTTGAACTTGATATTGCACTTAAGTGTATCTTGAAAGATGCTACATCCTTCTCTACTAAGCATCCTAGGGGTAAGGGTGGGATCTTGATCTTGATTAGCCCTTCTTGGAAAAAAGAAGTCCAAACATGGGGCATCTCACCCTATAACAGAGCTGTTTGGGTTAGGATAAAGATCAAGGATTTTGAGTTTGGTATCTAGTTAATTTATGCCACAAATGAGCATAGTGGCAGGATTGAATTATGGAAGTGGTTGGCAGACTTCGATTTTGTTCCTTGGATAGTGGTAGGAGATTTTAATATGGTGAAGAGGGCTTAAGATAAGTTGGGTGGACTCAGGTTTGACTGGAAAGGTAATGAACCACTCTACTGTTGCGGATTGGTTAACAAAATCAAACTATTTGATCCCTTAGTAGGGAAGAAGAGTGAATCAAAAGGTATCTGGTATACCTGGTCCAATTTTTGAAGAGGAGAAAGAAGGATTTACTCCAGAATGGATAGGTTCTATCTCGATAAGCTCCGGTTTAGCTGTCAGCCCTATCCTAACAATAACTATGTTAAAGTCCTTCCTTTCACCCTTTCAGACCATCACCCCATCTTCTCCTCTATTTAGCTCATTGGAGACCAAGTCTCTGATGCTCCCCTTAAGCAAGGATTTTCTTTGAATACTTCCTTGTTGGGAGATGAATATGTTTAGGGTGCGGTCAAGATCATTGCCTGGTATAATGAGAAGGTAGCGTAGCATGATTTAGATATTGACACATGGAATCAAACCACCATATCTTGGCAGAATTTACTCAAAACAATGGGGATTAAGAGAGCTAAAGACTCTAGACTGTTGGAATATAATCTGGTGGAGTCTCTACAATGGGCGGAAGAAAATATTCAAATTAACTCTTCCTCTGAAGAAATGCTTGAAGATGTTTTTGCATGCAGAGATTCTCTCAAGATGATTCAATTGGTCAATACCAGAGGAGCTAGAATTAGAGCCAAGATCAAATGGATCAACCTGGGGGATAGAGGCTCCAAATTATTCTTTCAAACCCTTAAGAAGAAAGAAGCTAGGGATAAGATTGAATGTATCAGAGTTAATGACTCAGTGGTCTCCTCTCAGCAAGACATTCTTAAAACATTTTCCTCCTTCTACCAGAATTTGATCTCTTCAGAAGATGTTGACCCCTCCATGGAGGAAGCCAGGGGTAAGATCAGAAACCTTATCCCTAAAAAGATTAAAGAGGATGAAGAAAAAATAGTAGACAAGGCACTTACTAAGGAAGAAATAATAACCGCCATCAATAGAATGGCTAATGATAAAGTGCCAAGGCTATATGGGCTACCAATTGAGTTCTACAAGACCAAATTAAAGTGGATTGGGCCTAAGCTTCTTCGTGTGTACAAAGAGGCTATTGATGCAGGCACACTTGGCCCTAAACTAAATGTTGGCCTCATTAAGCTCATTCCTAAGGAGGGTGATAGACTCCTAATAAAAAAAATGAAGACCTTTTACTCTCCTGAATGTAGCATACAATATTCTAGCCAAAGTTCTTGTAGTAAGGATTGAGAATCTTCTCCCCTCTATCATCAATAGCACCCAAACAAGATTAGTCAAGGGAATATACATCCTTGAGAATCTTATAGCATGTTGGGAGGCTATGAACTAGGAAATTTTTTTAGGACAAAACTGTGATATGCTCCTAATAGATTATGAAAAGGCATATGATAGGATTGAATGGAGATTCATCATGTTGATGTTAGAAGCATTAGGGTTCCCTCGCTTCTTCTGCACAATGGTTTCAACACTTTTATATAGCGCCATGGCTGCAATTGAAATCAATGGAGTTTGATCATAATTCTTCAGCCTCTCTAGATCAATCAGGCAAGGATGCCCTATAGCCTCCTCTCTATTTTTTATTGTAGTAGATTATTTACACTACCTCCTAAGAGATGATTCCCTCTCCCCTAGAGTGAAACGTGTCCTTCTCCCCAATGATAAAGATGTATCCATTGTCTAGTTTGTAAATGATGCCTCCATCCTCCTACTTGAAGAGAACAATATGAGACTATTGATGAACAAGCTTGACCTTTTTTGCAAAGCCTCTGACAAAAAAGTCTCATTATCCAAATCTGTTATGTTGGGGTGGGATCAGAATCCACCTGACTGGTGGAATAACTTTGAGTTTTCTTGGGGAGGCCCTGATCATATGGTTAGGTATTTGGGTATCCCCTTCTCCATATCCCCTAATCTCAATCAAATGTGGGATTGGATCTTTGAGAGGATTAACATGAAACTCACTAAGTGGGACAGTAACCTTCTTTCCTTCCCCAGAAGAGTCCAGGTATATCAGAAGATTCCATCTTCCTACCCAATCTATTTCTCCTCCATGTGGTTATTTAATCAACACCAATTCAATACTATCCAAAAGGTGGTTAGGAACTTTCTGTGGTTTGACGGTAGAGGGAATAAAAGACTCCATGGAGTTTTTTGGGAGTGGTGTTCTAGAGATAAATCCTACAGAGGTCTCAAGATTAAAGACCTCAAGTCACAAGGCATAGCCCTAGCTGTCAAATGGATATCTAAAGTAGGGGAGGGGAAGAACCATGGAAGGTTCTGGTGAGAAAAAATCTGCAATTGGCACACTGTAATAGACCTAAAGGTTGGCAGAACCTCTATTTTACTGATACTCTCACTATAGATAATAATGTAGTTGTTCAAGGATCCAGTGTTTTTATGAGCATTTTGAAGGCATGGAAATATGTTAAGGGTTTTCTGATCAATAAGGGACCAGTTGAGAATAGTAGAAAGATCTACAGACTCAAATCCATCTGGTGGAACCTAAAACATGGGGATAAAAGGCTAGCACTTTTACAGGGGTTCTCATCAAAGAAATGGACTGGAGTCAGTATTGCAACCTTTGGAGATATCATCCAGAAAGACATACTTCCATCATGGGAGTGGTTTGAATCCCAATTCAATACTCCCCATACCCAATGGAGAACCTATTTTGTCCTCAAAGATGCCTTTAAGTCCCTGGGCCCTATTAAAGGATGTTGTACTAAATCCTATTATAGCTTTCAATTATATTGGTCTGACAATACCCCTCTTCACCTTGGTAAATCTAAATATCTATATCAGTTATTAACTAATAGTGGTGACATCTTTGCTCATGTGAACCATAAGTGGGATCTAGATATCCAAGATTCTGAATGGATGAAATATTTTAGAATGTTGTGGATTAGACCTATTAAACTGAAACTCTCTTGCTTTCTATGGAAACTAATCCTGCACAAACTGCCATTTAAGAAACCTGGGGGAGAACCAAATATCTGCACTGTGTGTAAACAGTCAGAATTTGTCAAACATGTATTTTTTGAGTGTTTGTTTGCCTCTGAAATCTGGAATATGTTTGGCCTATCATATATTATTCATTTTAATGCTCTAAACATTATTTCTGGTACTATCAATTGCAGCAAATTTTGTAACTCATTTTGAACTTTGCTTTCTTCTGTCATTTTATGGTTCATCTGGAAGGCTCTGAATAATGATGTACTTGCAAGTAAGGATAGGAACCTTATTGAGTCACACAAGAGACTCATATATCTTGATATTTCTATGTAGGTCACGGTCATCATAAAGATGAAGGAGAGCAAGTTCTTGCAAGTGCTGAGGGAGGGAAGCACTACCATAAAGAAATTAGAGATAGCACATGGTTTTACTACAATGAAAGACAAAGATGAGTTTGAGATCACCCTTGTCGAGTTCTTACAGAAGATGAAGCATGAACATCACCAAAGGGAGAAGGGGACTGCAAGGGATAGTGACTACAAAGTTATTGGATACAACTCTATCTCCTCGAACACCAATGCCGAAGAGGAGGAAGAACGAAAAAGCTCCCCCTAAAATTTCTTTGGTGTTTCCTTTTTGATAAGAAACATACTTTTTAACTATTTATGTATTCACTTTTGACTTTATCGCTCAGCAGTACTGAGAAATTTTGTTAATTTTGTAACTCTCTGAGAACTCAACTCCGTTATATGTTGTACTAAACAGTTTATAAATTATATGTAATAGAAAAAAATATTATAATATATATGTTATACTATTATTAATCATATAAAATTTATTATTCAATATTCAACTATTGTTTTATTCTTAATTAATAATTGATTGATGAAACATTATAAGATTGATTAAATTATAATTAATGGGAAGATGCATGTAATTTCTTATAAATAATAATGAATAGACATGTCCCATGAAGGGACATGTCTCTCATAGCCTCATTTCCAATATAAATGAAAGAGAGATTGTTGGATTTGGAAAACACATACAACATAAAAGGATATTACATTTGCAACTATCCTAAAAACATAACAAAAAAAATTTATTTATTCTATTTTTTATTATATCTGAAAGGAATTTATTGATGTACACTATTTAATCTCAAGTCCATACACATGTTTACCCTTTTTCGTGTGGATTAGATAATTTTATACTTGCGCTTTATCTATTTAGTTAACCTTCTTTAACTTGATCTACTTTGTTCTCTATTTTCTCTATATTTTGTTCTATTCAAAGGAATATTTGGTAGATTTTTGTTAGATTACATGAGGACATGTTGTCCTACTTCATCTAAAAGAACACTTGGTGAAATTACAAAATCCATTAGATTTTAATTGTGCAAATATTCCAAGGATAAATTATTACATGTAAATTCATTTTAGAGTACAAATTGAAATCGTTCATTACCTAAGTTTGAATGAGATTTTAATGAAGATTCCTAATGATAAAATGAAGTCAATTGAATGCCTTTAAAAAAGTGAAAAACATAAAATTCCTAAAAGTTGTACAAAGTTAGTCTTCCGTATAAAATAAGTGCTTTGAATTTAGCAAAAAATGATTTTAAATTTTAAGTTGATGACACATGATTGGGATTATAAAGACAAACACATTTGCAAAAATAATATGAAACGTAAAAATGATAAAAAAAATATTAAGAACAAATATATAAATCTAAATAGATATATTAATATAAATAGTGAACTTTTCAAATATACATACTAACTAGTAGTGACATGATTTTTTGCATGCAATGGTGAGCCGATACGAGATAATATTTTCACCTTAAAAAACACCTCGAATTTTAGTTAGCAAAAACTATATAAATCCATCCTAATGTAGAATTCTATTCAAGAAAAACAATTTTTGGAAATCTCTGCTAATTAATGAATGGCAAATTTATTAATTTATTCAACAATTATTGAATAATTTTAAATGTTTTAGTGAAAATGATGTTTCATATTTTTATTATTTAGTTGTATTTCATTGTCATTATAGGTGCAACAAAATAAATTCAACTTACTTTAATCGAATAATATGGGGAAAATAATAGAATATTAAGCACCCTAAGAAAAGATCATTGCTTAGTAATTCAGTTTCAATTAACCCGAATGGGGAACCCTCTACAAGCTATAAAATGTCTAGTTAACTGTGGAAGTGTATCTTGATAGTAGAAAATTATAAATTTATCGGTGGTGGAAATTAATTGACGATTGAGCACCAGTAGTGCAAGACAAGTACTATTAAAAGAAGTGACACTTTCAGAAGGGGAATTAAAATTGAATTTTACAAGTTCTATAAACTTCTTTGCTTGTCATTTTAATAGAAAATAATTTGAAGTTTTGTCCTTCAACTATGAAAAGAGAATATCGACTTATATAAATTTTAACTTTATAAAAATTATGATTATTTTAAAAATGAAAAAAAAATAAAGTGGTATTAGTGGTGGAAATTAATTGAGAGGAGTGAATTCAAGACAAGTACTTATAAAAGAAGTTACATTGTTAGAAGGAAAATTAAAATTAAATTTTAGTTGAACTATGAAAAGAGAAATACAATCAACTTATATGTCACCTCTAAAACAATATAATATCCCTCAAAAAGATGCTTATCTACAACACCATTTAATGTAACACCAAATAAAAATGTAATAGAAGGATATTACATTTGCAGCTATCCTCATGAGAGGGCCTTACAGACTTGTTCATGGAGACGCTCCTAATTGTCGGACGTGCTCCGTCACTTTTATTATGTATTGGATTGCAGAATATAAAAGGAGGCATATTACAGATAAACAATTAAAAGGGAACAGATTACATAAAAATGATTAAGAGAAAGCAGACAACAGTTAAGCAGCTGTAGAAAAAAATACTGATATTTTTTTTGATAGGCAGCGACAAAAACAATGATATGTATGCTCTACTCTCAATGTTCCTTAATCGCCAAAAGCATCTAATTGGATATGCTTCGTTCGAAAGATACGTTTTGGCATATTCATTGCAAATTAATGATCTTATTATTTTGTTATTTGGGTTATTCTTATCGTTTTATTATTTAAATGAATGCAATTGGATACTGAAAGACAAGAACATATGAACATGTGCCGAAAGAATATATTCGACTGTATATGTACAATTGAGTCACTCAGTAATCGCTTAGTCTTCGCACATTTACTACTAATTAATGATCTTAATTGCTGAAAGAATATATGTGTTTTATAATAGCGGAAAGAATCTATTCGCCTGTGTTCCATGCATAATCTTCGCCCATTCATTGCTAATTATTTATCCTGTCTTTTTATTTTTTATTTAGGATCATATGTTGACTGACAGAGGGCTTAAATATTTGAGAGGAGTCAATTAGAAGAACAAATAAGTAATTTCCACGTTGGATAATTGTTTTTCAAATTACTTTAAAGAAGAGGGAGTACCAGCCTCGTTAAGACGAATATACAAAAATACAAATCATATTGAATTTATTCAAGTCAGTGCAAAAATCTTTAACTAACTTAGAATCGTCCCACGAGAAGAGTTGAATTAGTAGGTCGACGTTACAGCATCAGCTTTGCAATGTATTAGAGAGGAAATGCTTAATATATAACATACAGTTCAAAAAGATGTATTTCAATTCAGAATAATATATAATTATCAACTATGACAACACCTGCGTTTGAAAGTAGTGTTATACATCTTAATTCAATGTCGGCTTAATTTAGTGTGAAGCATAGACTTAAAAATTCACATTTGGACCACTTCATGCAAACTTTCTATTCAGACGGGTTCAGTGATCGCATGTTGTTTTCAAGCATAACTCCAACAACATCACATTCACTCATATAAATTTATATATATTTATTAAAATATATGAAGCATTATTCTTATATTAATTTTTATATTATTATGTTTGAGGGAATTTTGGTCATGAATGTATATTTTACGTGATTTGCATTTGTACATTGTTTCTCTATCATTTTACATTCTACGATTTATTTCTTGTTTTTGAATTTTCAATTTCGAAAGAAATATTCTACCATGTCATGCTTTAGTAGGAGCATTCTACTTGATGTCATAATTTTTTTTAATATTGATATGGATAGAAGAACAAAAGTTTTTTATTAGAGAAAACAAGTTTTTGAGGTGTCTGAACCCTGTAAAAATAGATTTTATGGGAGAGTTGCAACCCACTAACAAACAATTATCTACAAAAGACCAGAGATAATTAAAAAACATTCCCAGAAGAAACTAGCATCAACAAACTAAAAAACAATTTTAGACAAAAATCTAGTTGCAACACAAAAAGGATGAAATCATGAATCTCAATAAAAAGGATTATTACAAGATCTCTTAACCTCAAATGTGAACACAGGGCTTTTAAAGCATCCCTCAACTTGTGACATGAATTTTACTAGGCCATGATAACCTTTTCAACCTAAAAATTGACAATAAAACCATTAGATCTAATTGGAAGAAACATATCAAACTAGTTTTCCCAGGTTCCCTTAACTTGAATGATGGAATTTAGAAAGGCTCCTATAACCTTCTCTAGTAGCATATTAAAGATAGACACATAGATTTGACTGTCAAAATTGAAGCTCCCAAAAGACCAAAAGAAAGAGAAGGAACATAGCAATTTGGAAGGCTTCCTAAACCTTCATGTTGGGTTTCAAAATAGTTCTTAAAACTAGGAAACAACTAACAAAAAAAACAAACCACCAACAAGATTTCCCGTATATGGCAAAGCCTCTGTCCACCTCAATTAGAGTGTTACCCACCATAATAGGGATAGATGAGAACACCTACAATCAGAAACACACCTAAAATAGACAAACATTCTAGCAACTATAGAAAAGAAAGTCCTTCAAACAATGACATCCAACCACTCCCACAAGGCTAAGCCCTTCCTCCATTGGGGATACTACCACCTAAATAGGAAACACAAAAGGAGATTCAAGAAATAGAATGATCCCCAAATCAAAACCCACCAAAATTATCCCCGCCTCAATAGAATAAAGTTTCACCTCAATAGGAGCCTCATGAGAATGGGTTAGGGGAGAAACTATAGGTGTCCACTTCAACAAAGACAAGAATCACAACCCTGAAAAAAATAGGACCAAGGAGAAAACAAGCCTACAAGAAGAAATAGACAACTACAAACCCTTGGGCTCCACCAAAAGACTACACCAAACATATTCTCCACCTAATGTCAAAACAACAAAATAAAATCCAAAGAAGAAATCGGAAAAGGAACCCACAACCCCATCTATAGGTGGGAAGAAAATGTCAAACAAGAAAATCGAAGGGCATAGAAAATGGGGAGGAGGGACACAACATGTATAAACGATCCCCAAAAACTACCATCATATAACATAATAATGAACATAACTACTATGATGCATAGAATCCCCTTCCTCTAAATAGGAATAGAATCATCTAAGAAGAGAAAAAAGTGGGGACGGTGATGAAAATCCCAAAAATCAACTCCAAAGTTGGTTCACCTCTTAGTATGAAAAGGTACCTCGCACAGGGAACCATGATGGGTTTTAGGAACAAATAGTGACAAGTAAGGGGTGATTTGAGAGACATACGTCTTGAAAAATTACATGAAGGCCCAAGACAATTGCAATAGGATTATCCAAGCTATAAAAACCATTTAAGGAAGAAGCCAACGCAACCACAAGGGTAAAATGAACCTTCAACCCCTCCAAAATCCAACCCAAATTTCTAGGATCATCTTCTTCATCACCATCCTCCTCCTATGCATCGCCAAAAATAAGAAACCTTCCACTACAATTATTTCTCACCATAGATACACACACAACCTACCGATAGAATACCAAAGGTTACATTCTACTTTATTTCTATTTTCTATATATTTAAATGCAATATTTACTTTCAAATTTAGAGGCCTTGATGTTCAAATAAAGTAAATTTCTTATAAATGAGTTGAAAAGTACACACCAAAATATTGTAAATAAAAATCAAGATGAATACCATGGTGTTTAGTCCATTCAATAATTCAAGAGTTATTAAATTATTAGGATCATAAATGAGTTTGCTTTTTTAGTGTTTTAGGTGAATCTACAACAACCCCAAGATCAAATAAAAGACCAAGATAACTTTCACAAGAGAATAGCAAGAAAATTGGATAAAGATGCAAGAATGATATTATTTATAATGTACATGATTAAAATTTACATAATAGGTCTTCTTATATAGGAAAGTCTATAATAAATAATGATAAATAGGGGACAACTTATCACCCACACAAGGTGGAATTACATGTCCACAAAATATGGATCATCCTTGATTATACAATAAAATATGTGCAACATGTGGACGATGATATTGTGATACTTATGGTAAAGGTTGATCTCAAACATAAAATAGAATATGATACAAATTATCACCACCTAGAGTGAAATTTATCCTACACCATGTGGAAATATAGGTGTAAACTCTTAGGTGTCCTATATGAAAACTACTATGCAATACATTATCTAAAGTAGGCTTAAAAGAAGTGTAGTTAGGAATATATAATTACACAACCATCCACCCTCAATTGCAACTTCGGGAAATTTTCTTAAACTCACAATGCAAGATGTGTATCAATTACTAAGTCATGCTACATACACATTTACAATGAATATACTATGCAATACAATATCTCATAAATTTTTGGAAGGGAGAAAACCTCTTTGGACAAAAGTCCCCTTCTAAAAGAGAGATGAAAATACACAGGATGCATTGATAGAAGAATCAAGACCTCCCAATAAATACATAGATCATGAATATACATAGGAAGGAAAGTAGGAGAGATCATGAATAAATACATTAATCATGAATATAAACCTATCCCCTTAGGAATAAACAAATACATCAAATGATGAAGAAGTCAACCCATGTCGAAATGAAAGGAGGATGAAGGAAGTCTCAAAGAATGCATCTCTAAAGACTGAATAGGTACCTCCAACCTTAAAGAATTGATTATGTCAAAATAATCGAGCAAAACCATGAAATATGGTACGCTAAGTAAATTAAAAGAATCAAGAATTCCAATCTCGAAAGAAGGTGAAGATGATTCTCCAACTCCAACTATGATGAAGTTTTCATAAAAGAGAAGAGAAACCCCCTCAAGTATGTCTCCTAGATATGAAATAGGAGACTCAACAAATATATCTAAAATTCCAACCATGTATTCATCCCACACTACAAGATTTGAAGCACTATGATCATCTAGATGAATAGTAGAACTCTAGTCCAATGAAGTAGTAATTAGAGGAGTAGGAAGATCAACACTTGTCTCATAAACACAATAATTCAAGGGTCCAAAATTCTTCTCACATATATAATTCACCATTTCTAGAAGAATGGTTATATTACCATAACCATGAACAAAATATGAAAAGAAATATAATCTTGATGCATGATGAACAACTCAATAGATATGAAATATATTGTCTCCATGTCCCTAATGTAGACATAATAAGAATTTAACCTAAAAATTTTACCTCATGCCCCATGTGTTATTAGATAAATAGAAAGAATATCAGTGATCAAGGATGGTACATAAATAACATCATTAAATGTCCTCTCTCCCACATCAATAGAAACTTTCCCACTAATGTTAATTTATGTGTTGTTACCTTTCAATATTCTAGGAGAATTACAAGGCTCAATAGAATAGAAAATGTCCAAAGAAGATTCCATACAATGCAAAGCACCTGAATCAAGAAGCCATTTTCCTTGCTTAGGACGTGTAGAAGACATGAGTGCTTAACCTTTCCCTTTATCTATGCTTTATGATGTAGATGGAAAAGGTGCCAAATGTGTATAAGGATGAGGAGACATTGATGAGGTAAAATTAATATTATTCTTTTGAATAATGTGATTTTTCTCATCAATCTTCTTATTGAAAAATCTATGTTCATCTTGTCCTTTCTTTTTACAATATGCACATTTCAACTTCTCCCTTCTAAAAAATTCCTCTCTTGAAGAGCACTTGGACTCAAAAGTGTGTTTTAAAGGAGAATCATCACCTTTCTCATGATGCTTATGATCCTTATGTTTCTTATTTCCTTTGTCATTGGACACCTTTGGAGTTGATTCATGTCTAAGAAGTGCATCATACTTGGGAGACTTTACTTGATGCATGTGTGGAAACTTTTCTTGTTCCCTTGTGATTTGACATACAAGTTCATCAAGAGAAGGAATTTTATATGCACTACCAAGAGCATCCATCATAAAATAGAATTTAGAAATAAAATTAAGTGTTCATCCTCTTTAGTAATCCCACAATTATAAAGTTGTAATCTAATAGAAATTAACTTAGAGAAAAATTCTTGAATATTGTCAAAATAATTATGATTTAGACTTAGTAGCTCATTATCCAGTCCAAATTTTCTCATTCTATATGCCTTTCCCAAAAGTCCATCAGTGATAGTCAAAACATGATGAGCATGTGTGCAAGATGTAACATGATATATAAAATAAGGAGAGATAGACAATCAAAGAGCTACAAGAGATTTATTTCTTTGATCAAATTATTATTTTTCTTTATGTCAACACATGTAGATAGATCTAGGTCATGACCAAAAGTGGTTCTCTACAATCTCAGTTGTAACAAAAAAGTGTCTGTACATTTTTTTTCATTCATGATAATTATATGGATTTAAGAGTGCTACTTTTTCAAAGTCCATGATGCAATAAATGCATATAATATAACAACAAATTAGCCCTTTAAATCATTGATGCAAAATATAAAACTAAGATCAAAGTATTACAAGTGTCATAATAGAACGAAAAAGGAAAAAAATATATTGAAAGTCACATGTCCTCTCACAATGATTACAAAATGATAGCAGATATATAAAGTAGAAGCAAAATCATTCATTTTAAAAAACAACATAACCTAAAAATATTACTATATGTGCCCAAGTGAAGCCCTAAAAGTTGTAAAAGCACAATGAGACATGTACAATCACGGAAAAATATTATTTACGATCAATTTGGAAACCAAAAGTAGAAAATAATACCACCACTAGACATTTAAAGAAATTCTACCCCAAATAACAAAAATATCTTAAAAGGGAGTTAGATTGAACAAGATACGAGCCTTCAAAGATGGAGTGTGAAATCAAAAACTCAAATAGTGAAGCCATAAAATTCAAGCCTTGCATCGACGTTAGCATATTAGGGTATTAAATTTGATGGTCATGTGACAATTAAAAAAAAGATAGTTACCACTAGAAATGACATGTGATTGCCCCTAAAACATTACAATGTGAACTTGATGATGTAACCTATATGGATGGCATGTGAGATGATTGGATGGGATGTCAAGTATGATGTGGTTGTATGTTTTACCTATGTGGATACTTTCATGTTAGATGTATAGTCCACATCAGGGTTGATTTTTTAGGGATCACTTGCAATGTCTCAAATTATTTGGCTGACACATGACAACAACTTATTATTTTTACTCACTCATGTGAACAAATGACTCGACGATGTGTGTCAGGCCCGCATGTTCTGATAGTTTCCCAAATGGTTGAGCTATGTTTTATTGTGTGGTGATGAAAAACTATTTTTCCATGTGCGTAATGTATCACTATCACATTTGGGGTGACATTTATTTGTCTCACATTAATGTTGTGTAAAATTTCTTTTTGATTTATATGAAAACATATTAACTACTAAGGAAAAGTACATCGAGTGTTATGCAAATACCCATGGTATTTTCTTGTTTGATTCATCGGTAGTAAAACATAGGTGATTTATTGGGATATTGATGCAGGAGAATCGTCGGTCCTTGGCAATCCTTCTCAACCAAAAATATGTTTTCTTTTGTTCTTTATCTTTTTTGGAGGCTTCTTGAGAAGTACTTTGTTGCTTGGGCTCTATCACTCGGTAATGCTTGTTTCGAGTTGGTCTCTGTTGCTCAAGTTTTGGTTGCTTCGGCATGCTTGTTCTGAGATCATTTATGTCACTTGGGTTTGTCTTATTTTTCTCAGGCATGCTTGGCCTAAGTCATGTTTCCATTGCTCAGGGTATTCTTTGCCTGATTCATTCTCTTGCTTGGGTATGCTTGGCCTGAGTCATGTTTCTATTGCTTGGTGTGTTCTTTTCCCAAGTCACTCTATTGCTCAGTCATCCTTTACCTGAGTTGTTTATTTTGGAGTTAGTTCTTATGGCCGGCTTCTAAATTTAATTTCCATGTCTTAATTAATATGGGGTCTCTCCTTGGGATCTATGTGGACCTAAATCTGGGTCTGACTTGTGGATTTGAGTGCCAACACCTCTTGTGGACTTTGTATAGAAGATTAAGTATTGAATTATCTGGAAGGAAGGTCTGTGACCTCACATTCATGAAGATCAATCTGTAATTCATTGAATATATGGCTTAAATCAAGAATGCCTTGCAACTCATCATGTAATGAGTTTGATTAATTAATGAAAAGGATACTTGCACTTTCTTCTGTCATTCTTGTATTGTTCCTTCCACATTCTGTATCTGGAAGTTGGTTTGGTACTTGGGAGTGCGCTAGGCCCTGAGTGCTACCCCTCTTTGCGTTAGGTGGTATCAGAGCACTGGTGAGATCTAAGTTCATTCTTGTAAGCCCTAACCCTAGTTTCTAATATTGTTGTTGGGTAGAAGATTATGATCTAACCTACAATTACAGAGGGATTCAAGATGGTTCATGGGAGAGGAAATGCAGATCTAGGTCTAGCTAATATGCTTAGACAGATGGCTGCTAGATTGGAAGCTATTGAGACACCACAACACAGAGGAAGACATATTTAGGATGTTAGTGATGATGAATTTGACTAAGTTCAAGTTTAAGTTGCACCTGCACCTATGATGGATCAGGAAGAAGAGAGATTCCTGAGAGCATTGATAGGTTTGAAATCCACACCTCAGTTTAATCCACCTGAGTATAGTGGAATATTAGATTCTGATGAATTGATAGATTAGATAACTAAGATGGAAAAGTACTTTGGGTATTAGAATGTATCAGAAGAAAAGAAGGTCAAGATTGCAAGAAACAAAATTGAAAGGTCACACATCCCTATGGTGGGAACATCTGCAATTGGATCGAAATAAGAAAGGTAAAGAAAAATTCAAGGTATGTGATAAGATGGTAAAAAAATTGAAAGGAAAGTTTCTACCTTGTGATTATCAAATTAACCTGATTAGGAGAATGCAAATTTTGAAGTAGAAAGACAGATTTGTAAAATACTATAGTGAAGAATTCTATAGATTGGACATTAGATCTAGACATGTCGAAGATAAAGTGGAAAGAATAGCAAGATAATTGAATGGCTTAAGGAGTTCTATACAAGATGAGATTAACTTGGTAATGAAGGAAAGAATTTAAGAGGCATATTTGTTTTCCCTAAAAGCTAAGGAGAAATTGAAAAAGCGATATGAAAATAGACAAAGAGGCAGAGGTGGTAGATTCCCTAGAGGAAGAGGTAGATCTCATGGTGAAAATAGTAGATCTAAACTAGACAAGCAAAATTCAGACACATCTCAAGACAAAGGAAAGGATAAATGGAAAGGTGGAAGTTCATACCGAGAAAGAGGCAATTACTCCTGAGGTGGACATAGCAGAGGAGGGTTCCAAGTAACTGATTACAATTGTTGTGATGAAGGACATAAATCATTTGAATGTACCCATACAAGAAAGAAGGTTGTTACTAGAAGAAATGTTTTAGTGCAAGAGGAGTCATCAAATCAACCTAAACAGGAAGGAAATATCATGATCCAAAGGATACTATTGAGTGAGAAACATAAGCTAGATCCGATTAGGAAAAGTTTGTTCAAAACCAGATGTAGAGTTGTAGACAAATTTTTGAAGGTGATTGTTGATAGTGGAAGATGGAAGAATTTGGCATCTTAGGAAATGGTCACAAATTTGCATTTGGAAAGAATGAAGCATCCAAAGTCCTATCAAATATCATGGATCAAGGATGAGCATGTTCAATAATGGTATGTGAACAATTTTTTTGTGAATCTATAAATTTGAAAGTACTATGATAAGGTGTTGTGTGATATTATGCCAATGGATCATTGTCATATTATGTTGGGTAGATGTTGGCAGTATGATATACATGCTATATATGATGGAAGATTGAATATATATACTTTTTGGATTGATGGTAAGAAACAAATTTTGTTACCTTTGGTTAAAGAAACTATTGATGAGATATGTACATTTGTGAAAGTTTGTCTGATGTAAGGTAGACAATTTGTTAAGGATTTGAAAAGAGATGATGTTTGTTATGATTTGATCCCTAACAAACTGATTAAGAATACAAAAGATAAAGTAGGTCTGCAGAAGTTGAGAAGTTACTCACTGAATATAAGAAGATCATTTCAGATAATGTACCTAATGTTTTTCCACCAATGAGAGATATCAGTCATTATATGGATCTGATTCCTGGAGCTTTTTTACCAAAAAAAGCACCACATTTGTTAACACCAACTAAGAATGAAGAGCTTAATAAACAAGTTCATGAATTATTGAACAAGGGTTTGAACTATGAAATTTTGAGTCCATGTGCAGTACCAGCATTGTTGACACCTAAGAAGAATGGAGAATGGATAATGTGCACTGATTCAAGATCAATCAACAATATCACAGTAAAGTATAGGTTCCCTATATGGAGGATGGATGATATAATGGATTATTTGAGTGGAGCAAGATATTTCACCAAAATTGATTTGAGAAGTGGATATCATCATATTAGAATCAGAGAAGGTGATGTGTGGAAGACTAATTTCAAGTCAAAGGAAGGTTTGTATGAGTGGTTGGTTATGCCTTTTGGTTTAACTAATGAACCGAGTACACTTATGAGACTAATGAATAAAGTGTTGAAGAAATTCTTGAATAAATGTGTGATTATATACTTGGATAATATTTTGATATTCAGTAAGACTAGAGAAGAACATTTGATACATATAAGACAAGTGTTTTAGAGATTGAAAGAGGAAAAGTTGCTAATAAATCAGAAAAAGTGTCCCTTCATGAAACAAGATCTCGGGTTTTTGGGTTTTCTGATTTTAACATATCTTTTGAAGATGGATCCTGAGAAGGTTGAATCTATACTGAGTTGGCCTACACCTGAGAATTCCTATGAGGTAAGATCATTTCATGGATTGACAAGTTTTTACAAAAAAATTATCAAAAATTTCAGTTCTATTTGTAATGTTATGACCTAAACAATGAGAGGAGACAAAAGATAATTCAAAATGGATACATGCATCTGATAAGAGTTTTGAATCTTTGAAGCTAAAGGCTATTGAATTTATTGTGTTAGCCTTACCTAATTTCAATATGGTATTTCAAGTTGAATGTAATGCAAGTGGAAGTGTAATTGGAGCTCTGTTGACTCAAGAAGGTAAACATGTTGCTTTCTTTAGTGAAAAGTTGAATTATGCAAAAAGGAAGTATTCTGTCTATGATCAAGAGTTCTATGTTATTGTTCAAGCTTTGAAGAAATGGAGACATTATTTTTTGCCAAGTGAAACTGTGTTGCATGCTGACCATAATGCTTTACAATAGTTGGCTAGTCAAAACAAGTTTAATCAGAGATAGATGAAATGGGTAGAGTATTTGCAGAGTTTCACATTTGTGATTAAGCATCAAATTTAAGTTTCTAACAGAGTTGATGATGCATTGAGTAGAATGTCTTTATTGATTTAAATGAGAATTGAAGTTCTTGGTTTTGATGATATGAGGAATTTGTATGAACATGATCCTAATTTTTCAGAGCAGTGGAAACTATGTAGAGCACCTAAACCTAAAAAATCAAGTAAGTATGAAGACTATTCCATTTAGGAAGATATGTTGTTTAAAGGTATTCAATTGTGCATACCAAGAGGGTCAATGAGAACTAATCTCATAAAGGAGAAACATAGTAGCGATTTAGCTGGACATTTTGGTATTGATAAAACATTGAGTTTTCACAAGGAAAGGTAATTTTTGCCTCAGTTATATAAGGATGTTCAAAAGTTTGTGAAAAGCTATGGAGTTTGTCAAGTTGAAAAAGGAGTGAGTCAAAATATTGTGCAGTGCCCAGATTTCCTTAGGTAAAAACACAACTATTTTTTTTTTGAAAATACTATTATATATATATATATATATATATATATATATATATATATATGTTAAATGTGTATAGCTTACTAAGATTTCTTCTAAACACATTTTACAATAGCAGTACAAGCACTGGTATGGACAGATTATCACAAGAACATAAATAAATAAAGAACATTACTCTTCCTACAAGTTACAGCTACAATCAAAGAGATACATCAATAAGCATTTCTTTTTTTTTATTACAACTTGGAAGCATGTCACTTCTTACACACACTACAAAACTTTACAAGGAGACTCTATCTTACAAGGTCTTACAAGAAGAAATAGATGAGACAAAGACTTATATTAAATTTTTACAAGGTGCACTTTACACCCTTAACCACATTGAGGGAATTCACAAACACTACATTCTTACATAGCCCTGGCCTGGTCCAACCAAGATATCTTGAAAAACCTGCAAGTAAACAAAACAACTCTTCCATGGAATACTCTCCTCCCTACCATATGGCATCATGAGACCTCATAGGTCCTAGCCAACCACCGGCCAAGGGGAAAACAAGCCAACAGAGAACACCCATACAACCCTCAAATATTGCACACATCACATTACTTCAAGAAACACAACATATACGTCATTCTTGCCTTCACACAAGGATTTACAACAAAAAAATTTCTTACATGGACATTCACAAACAAGGATCTACTAAGACCCACTCAATAAGAAGGAAATAAGAACTACAAGAAAAAACAACCATGTCTCATCACTAGCTCACATAACATACACATTTATCACTACAACATAAGAGATTCAAAACTCTTTGCCCACACAATACTCTCATGAATGAACTCAAGGACTTACACAAAGCATAACAACAACTCACAACACACATATACAAACTGAAACACCTTCCTACTCATATGAACTCAAAAAATGCATGAACTCCATTAATGGAGGTTGAGGTGCACATACCTTCACCTGAAGTTATGGTAAATAGATCCAGAGAGTCTTCCCTTTTCTTCCCTTTTCCTTCTCTAACTTTCTCCTAGCTCCTACATTGTCTCCAAAGTTGGAGAGTGGGTGATTAGGCAACACAACCAAGTTTTCCACTAAAATAGGCTTCTCACACTCTCCCATGCCATTGGGAGAGTTGTGAGCTTCCCATTGGGTGACCTACCCAAGACCTTACAACTTTCCTAAAGCGGAACTGCAAAAAGGTGCATGGGGGATGTGAAAACAAAACTTTATAACTCATTTTTTTTTTTTAAAGGTCGGTATTGGCTATATAGTAAACTAGAATGTAAAATATATAAAGGTTTGGTGAGATATACATTTTAGTTTATGATTTAGACGCTGCCTTAAAGTTCTGATAGCATAAAAATAAAACATATTGAAACATGCTTGAAACAGATTAAAGCATGTGTGTGTTCTTGGCATACTTGGCTTTTGTGTTGAGGATGAGTTATTCTTTGGGCTGAAAAACTTGAGAGCCTGTCGAGTCTTGCCAAGTTTTCAGAAATATGATTTGGAGGCACTTGATATTTTCTCTGTACATTTTTATCTATTTTCTTCACTGAAGTACAAAATTACAAACTGACCCTGATGCTAGTCGGTGTCTGTCTTTATTTTAAAATTTCTCAAAACTATGTTAGTTAATTTGACTCATTATATTTTTCATTAGGGAAATATTCTAATCCACATAAGCTCCCTTATTATAATTTCAGATGGAATTTCCAAGCATCTTTGAGTAATATTAATTCTATCATGTAAGCACAAGTTTACACCTTCATGTTCTAAAACCACAATAGTTAACTAAAGGTAATATTACTTCAAAAATATGTCTTAAATTAACATATTCCATGAATTCATTTGAAGATGGAATCTATTCTAATTAAGTTGATGAACTACAGTCAAGATATCTACTAACTTTGCATAAAATCTACAGAAGGTTTTGCAAGAAATAATAATAGTGCTTACCAGAGTGTTCTTACCAAGATGAGGGAAATGGAGGGGTCCTACATATTGGTTTGTATACACCAATTATTGAACCTGAGAAACCTTGGAGTGATATCAACATGGATTTTTTTCTTCACTTACCAAGGACTCCAAGAGGTAATAATTCCATATTTGTTGTTGTGGAAAATTTTTCAAAGATGTCACATTTCATACCATGTAGAAAAACATCAGATGCAGTGCATATAGTAGATATTTTCTTTAAGGATATTGTCAGATTGCATGGATTACCAAGAAGTATTATTTCTGAATGAGACAGTAAGTTTGTCAGTGATTTTTGGAAAATACTTTGGAGGAAGTTAGCTACTGAGTTGAGGTATAGTTCTACATTTCACCCACAGACTGATGATAAAACAAAGGTTGTGAACACAAATTTGGGTAATTTGTTTATATGCCTAGTTGGAGACACACCAAGTAATTGGGATTTGATGTTGGCACAAGAAGAGTTTGCATACAATAGTTCAGTAAAAAAAGTACAGGAAAGACACCTTTTGAGATTGTTCATGGCACACAACCGAGAGTTATATAAGACTTGAGAGATATTGTTAGGGAAGAGAAAAGAAGTGCTGAAGCAGAGGAATTTTATGAATTTATGAAGACATTGCATGAAGATGTAAAATAGAAGCTGGAAAAAAGTAGTCAGAAATACAAGGATAGTAAAGACAAATAAAGAATACATAAAAAATTTTAAGTTGGTGATGCCCTAATGGTTCATCTGAAGAAGGGAAAATTTCCTATGGTAACATATGGAAAATTCAAGATCAAGAAATTTGGTCCTTGATAAATAGTGAGAACATTTGATAGTGGAAATGCTTATGAAGTTGAGTTACCTAATGACATGGATATATCACTTATATTCAATATTTTTGACTTGTATGAATATCATGACCCTGATGAAGAAGTGATAGTACCAAGTGATTATCCTATGAAGTAGATAGAGGAAGTTGAACAGATATTGAAATAGAGAGTTGGCAGAAGTACAAGAGGAAAGGAATACATGGGTTCCTATATTTCTTAGTCCAAATTAGATTCATTTTAGGTTGGACATGATACATGATTCTGGGAATCATTTCTTGTAACCCTGGGTGTCTGATGTAGGAGCATCTTGGGTCCTTGGAAATCCTTCTCATCCAAAATTATGTTTTCTTTTGTTCTTTATCTTTTCTGGAGGCTTCTCAGGAAGTACTTTGGTTCTCAGGCTCTATCACTCAGTAATTCTTGTTTTGAGTTGGTCTCTGTTGCTCAAGTTTTTGTTGCTCGGGCATGCTTGTTTCGATTTCATTTTTGTCACCCAGGTTTGTCTTATGTTGCACGGGTATGCTTGGCCCGAGTCATGTTTCTATTTCATGGGGTGTTCTTTGCCTACATCATTCTATTTCTCTGGTATGCTTGGCCCGACTGATGTTTTTTTTTCTCAGGGTGTTCTTTTCCTGAGTCACTCTTTTGCTCTGTCATGCTTTTCCTGAGTTGTTTATTTTGGAGTTAGATCTTATTTTATATATGTTTATTAATTAATATGGGGTCTCTCCTTGGGATATGTGTGGATCTAAATATGGGTCTCACTTATGGATTTGAGTGCTGACCTCTATGGTGGACTCTTGTATATATTTGTTTCTCTATTCTTAGTTTTCGGTAGTATTAAGAATATATAAGATTAAGTATTGAATTATTTGGAAGGCACGTATGTGACCTCGCATGAATGAAGATCAATCTATAATTCATTTAATATATGGCCAAAAAAAATAAGGCCTTACAACCCAATATGTAATGAGTTTGATCAATTAATAAAAAGGAAACCCACACTTTCTTCTCTCACTCTTGTGTTGTTGCTTCCGCATTGTGTATTTGCAAGTTGGTTTGGTACTTGGGAGTTACCCAAGCCATGATTTCTATCCCTCCTTGCATCAGATATATTGAATTCTCGGTCGTGTGTGATATATATGGTATTTCAAACCGTATTTGAGCTATGCGAACTATATAGATATTTCTCTTACAAATAAAAATATTTCAAGTAAGCCCAAAAAATATAATTTGCCAAATTGTAATCGTAAAAATATCTATGAATAAATAACACCTCTATAAAATATTTTTTGTTATTTATGATCATATTGTTCTTGCCTAGGTAGGTCGTATGGCTTGCATGTGCAAATTGTTTTCCTCTAATTTTACTTTTTCCTATTATAAAAAATGTTTTAGTCAAATGTCACCAAAATAACCTTCAGAACACAATGGTGATGCTCAAATAGCTAAATTTTGCACTCAAAAATTTAATGAAGCCCAAATCATGCTTCCTTATAAGGATTCTTCACACCTTCAGAGCTTTGATACCATGTTTAAGATTTAGGTGACTATAAAAAACACATGATCAAATGAAAGAGAATGATACCTTCCACAAGATAATGGTAAGACAAATGCGTTGAGATTCAAGAATGATATTAATAATAATGAACATGATAATAATGTACACACATAGCTGTGCATATTGACAAGGAAATAAGAAATAATGATGAGGAGTAGAAAAGTTATCACCCACACAAGGTGGAATCACATGTTGACCAAAGGTGGATCATTCACCATTATGTAATCAAGTATGTGAAACATATGGATGATGATGATATGTTAATATCATTAAAGGTGGATCTGACACCTAAATTGGAATGTGATAAAAAGTATCACTGCCTAAATTTTAATATCTCCTACACCATGTGCAAATATAGACGCCAACTCTTAGATGTCTCGTATGGAAACTAATATGCAATGCATTATCCTAAAAAATATTAAATAAAGCATAATTAGGAATATTTAATTTAATCAACATAATCCAATCACTTATATCTCTTCAATAAATACTCAAAGTCCACTAGGTCTAATTGTAGTCAATAATAAGTGTCCTCCAAAAGTAACTTTGAAAATAAGCAATAATTTAAATAGTAAAATGTATCTTCAATATTTACAATAATTAGGACATTGCAAAAAATGACTATGTTTAATGTCATTGAAAATTATCATAGTAAAATAGGATCTTTAATTCTTTTATAGATAAATATAAATCTAAGATTCAAATCCATCTGCAAAGTAAGAAAAAAATTTGGTTGTTAAAAATGCTTATATCATCAATAAATCAAAGATTCCAATGTATTCTGAGAGTAAGAAAAAGTAATGTATTTTACTAATGCATATACCATCACTAAATATAAGATTCAAATACATCCATAGAGTAAGAAAAAGTATTGGTTGTTACCAATTCTTATATCATCATATAGAAGGAATTCAATACTTTTGGACAGAATCTATAATTTGTTCATAGAGAGTAAAGAAATAAAAATATCATACTATCCTTATATCAAAACTCAAGACAAATGATCATGTTGGAAAAGACAAAAGTTAAATAGGAATATTAAAATATGTTCATATTCAACTCACACAAAATCTACAAGTTGAACAACTTATTCATATTTGAGTTGTTAATATCTATATATTTTCACAAAATATTATTTAGTAAAAACTGATTTGAAATCCTTAATGGCTAATTTGTGAATTGTTTTTAATACTTTTGGTTTTTATGAAAAGAAAAGAGATCAAAATAAAATTATAAGTGGATATGGGTTGAAACATATGACAATTCAATATAATGAAGAAAATGAGGATAAATTTTTTGTTTGGCCTTATATAGAAATAATTGAAGTATAATGACAACCTTTATCCTACTCATCTCTTGATTCATGGGAAACACTCTTTTTTGTTTGGCCGACGTCTCTCATTTGGTAATATTTAAATTGGCTAAGCATGTAAAAAAAAAAATTCTTATTCCTCTTATGTTTGGTTGACTTGAAGAAGACTCAGATGGCATACATTCAGTTTCCTTGCAAAGGAAATATTTGATGTATATTGTATATTTGTTTTGTATGTACAAATGACAGGAAATGTCAAAAGTGATTTTATAGAATAGAGAATGAATAGTGTGTCAGAATGTGATCATATTCTATTATTGTTATTTTTATTAATGGTTGTCATTTAATTTCAACATATCTTATGTTTGTATTTGGATTTGATTCTTCGGTAAACTAAGGGTTCTTCCCCTATCCAATGTTCACTAAAGAACATGAGGCATGCTCCATCAATTCTATATTTCAATAGAATATCTATTTCTGAATTGATGTTAGTATGACACACTTTAGGTGATGCCTGAAGTCATGAAAATATTTATTTATGTAATGATTTATGAGTACATGTTAGTTCTAATCCACTACTTAAACAAGTTGTTAGGAGTATGACTCTTTGGCATTGTTGTCAAAGAGAGAGAATAACTAATTGATGGCATTTATCTACCAAGAGATATTGAGGGAGATTAATGAATTGATATTTTTTACTCATGAAGGAGATTCATAATGTATGTTACAAAAATAGTAGATTTATTCAAGAGGGAGATTTAGATTAGAGAGATCAAAGTGGAAACAAATATATCAACTCAGAGGGAGTACAATTATGTATTTGAGAGCAAGCATAATCAATTTCTATAACATTGTTATAGTGGATGCAATCAATAAAAAAGAGGGAGATTATTGATTAAATGATGAATATATGATGGAGATGATGAAGACAGAGTGATAGCAAGTATCTTGATTGCAGAAATAGTTAGACAAGTTGTTGATTTTTCATTGATGTCAAGTAATTGATTATTTGACTTTTATTGTGGTACCATATCTTAAGAGAAGTTAAATGGGTGACAAGTACAGTTCAAAAAATGATGAAATATTAATGTTTTAGTTGTTTTCTACTATGCATTTGAAGTCATCAAATCAGTACACTTGATTGATCAAGTTGGGAACTGCAATGATTAAATGATTAGGATGGAATTGGGAAATATTGAAATCTAATTTTTCAGTATTTTCTATTTCTTAGTAAACTACATTTTGAAATGTCTTCAGGGCATATCTGGGCTTAAAAATATCAAGGTAAGCCTATATTACTTTCTCCTCCAATTTTTTTTTATAGAAATTTTTATTATATTTCCAACGAAGTAAACATTTCACAAATCAGATCTAGGATTAGAAAGTTATGCCTTCTCCAAGTAGGCCTAAACTTTCGTATAGTTTTTTTTGAAATTTTTGGTAGTTTTAATAAGTTTATTTGTAATAAACATTATGATGAATCTTCATTTCATTTTCACGGTATTATAGTGACCCTTGGGATCTATCATATTTTTATAAAATCCAATTTTTAATAGAAGGGATCACTTTTTGGCTTGCAATTCTGTTGTTAGTCTTCTCGTCTTTATATTGAACTTGACAATACCACAAGTATCACACTAGGTATTGTAATCTTATCCATAATTAATATCTATGGTATTAGAGTGGGAATGCTCCTTTATGCCAATTTACACAAGGTCCTCCTACCAAATATTAGAATTGGATACACAAGATTTATCACAATATCCACCTTTGAGGCGCACACTATCGAAGATGTCAGACGATAAAATTAAGCAGCTGGTGGAAGGGGCTTTAAATAACAAAAAAGATGAGATGATGAATCAATTTTCACTATATATAATCAAAAACCCTCTAAATCAAGAAAAAACATTTCATGGAAATATCCCTTTCAAAGTGCAGGTAAATTTTGACATCCCAAATTTTGAAGGAAAAGTTAATGTTGAAGTTGTTGATAACTGGTTATCAAAATGAGATAGATACTTTTCTGTAAACAATTTCTCAGATGCATAAAAAATAAAATTTTCTCTCCTCAAAGCTGAAACCCAGGTGAAATTATCCTGGGAAGCCAAATTAGCGAATAAAGAATGAGAATTATCTCATGAAAAGGGCATGGAAATATCTCTTGATAAGAAGCCCTCATGGGGAGAATTTGTGGAATACATAAAAGAAGCATACCTTCTTGAGGATGTCTATGAACACAAATACATAGAATGGAAGCTTCTTCTATAGAAAAGGGATCATTCTATTGGGATTAATGGGAAGTAGTACTGAGAGGGGAGGGGTGAATTAGTACCTATATAACTTTTAACACTTTTCACCTTACTTCACCAGCAATCAATCTTTACTATATTACCGACCAAATATGATGTTCTTTCTTATGCACATGTAATATTAATTCATAAACTTAATTGTATGTAACATTCATAGAAACATTCATGAAATTTATATAGACATAACACAAGATATGATATCGCATAAAGATCCTATTAGGAATTAAAAATTGTGGTGGGATGGCACCCACTAAACTTCACTATCTATAGATTGGAAGGGAGCTGATTAAGGCTCACAATTTGATCACTTCTGATTATCTACCCTGTTAGGAGTATTAATGTGGAGACCTATTAGGATCTACTCTATTAAGATCATTAGCAACACTAATGTAGTGTGCACTCGGTTAAGAGATTTACAATAGGATTGTTAAATCCACCTTCCTTGAAAGGATTTAGTAAGTGTACAACACTTGTTAGAATGTGTACAATATGTATGACCTGACTATATGAAATCTATAATTATTGATCACAGATCCATTAAAGCTTACAGTATATGAATATCACCTATATTTATTGATTAATACCTTTTTCTTGCTTGTCGGTAGCCTTGGTTCTTGTTCCTAAAAAATTGATTTGATCTTTGCCTGTGCTTCTATATGAATTCTCTTATCTAAACCTTAGATGCTCTCAGAGGCTACAATAATCACCGAACAACATGTTCAAAATTGATTGAGCATCTATTTATACAAGTTCTTTGCCTATTATAGAATCACGCATTACAATGTTAACTCTAGGTCCAAGGTATACAACTTGACCTTGATCCTTTAGTTTGCATGTTTTAAATCACTTAGAATGATAAAAACAATAATAATTACATTTCTTTTCCCTCAAGTAAAGTATTTAAAAACAAATCAAGAAGCTAAATATAAAACTTCAGTGATTTATTTGGCATGGAAGTCAGACTCACTTTTTTTGGGATGTAATTGACTCTCAGTATCTAATTATCAGTGTGAACTGAAAGTCTGTCAGTTTTCCATCTTTGAACTATTTTTCAGGTTCCCTTGATATGTCGGGTTCCACTCTTGACTATTTCATCAGGTTGAACTGTTGGTTACTCGTCAGGTTCCTTTGACTTTTCTGTCATCACTAACTCTAAATAGTGCTGCATTGGGATGCTTTGTATTTAGCAATATCGGTAACTTTGGTGTTAGGTAGTGATGTGCCCTATCTTTCAGTGTAGTATTAACCGACAATGTTTATCACATTTTTCCTTGCATATACTAATGGAAAAATATAATGTCTTCAATCTCCCTCTTTGACATTAGTATCAAAAAATGATATGTGCAAACTAATAAAGTATTTAGTATGTACACCATGTATATATCCTTGTCATTATCTGACAAACCTAACTGTATGCATCAGTATAGTATAAGTATATGTACATGTATAGTTGCCTTTGTACTATACATTCCCCTTTTTTATAATCTTTCCTCTTTGTTATGATATAAGATTATTGACTGTACATATCGTTTCCCACTTTTTGGATAATCATGATAAAAATGTACAACTTATAAGTTGTCAAAAATGTGACAAAAATGTGCAACTTACAGAGTGTCAAGTATGTGTGAGTGACTATTCTTGATATCTTCCATCATTTTCTCCCAATTCTCTTTGAGGATTTCCAGTGCCATGTGCTCTAGTGAAATCTTGGCATGCATATTATAAATGTTGTCTAGGAAAAAAATTTCTAGGTTGGCAATAAGTGTTCTTGCCTATGTCATATGGTGTTCCAGTAATGTGAGAGTTGGTAAAAGTTGAGCTTGAAGCTCATTCACCTCATCTCTGAACTTTGTTTCTGCAATCTAAATATCCTGTCTCAGCTTCCTAGCTATCTTGAGCTGATCATGGTGAAATTTGATTGCATCTTCAGTGTTTGTGAGCCCTTGTGCACTAGCTTGATGATCAGCATCAATTTGTGCTATCTTTTCGGTACAATCCTTGGTGATTTGATCCAACGTGCATAGCTTTTGAGTTAAGGCTATAGCTTCTAAAATTATAGGGTCCAATGTGCTTACTAGTTTAGATAGCTTCACCTTGTTCAGTGCCACTTCTTGTCTTATTTTCTCTGCTAACTTGAATTCAAATTTCTTCTCAATTATTTCTTCCATATCCTTTTCAGCATCTATATTTTGAGATGTGATAGCATCGGTGAGAACCACTAATTGATCAAGTATGGGACTTGTTTTATCAAAACTTGTATCTGGTACAATTTGCTGGAGGATTCCTTTTGCTAAATTGAGTACCTTTGATTCTTTTGTGGCCTTTCTCAGCTTATCTTGGATAGCTTTCCTTTCAAAAATTCTAGCATACTTTGTTAACTTAGTAAGATCCAATGTTCTAGGATCACATACTAGAATCTCAATTATTTCATCCAGAGTGACTGGATTTCTAATCTTGCCCTTCTTTTTCTTCCTTGAGACTTGTGTAGAAGCAAATGTATGAACTACCATTGCTAGTTCATTTTTTTTTCTCTGAGGTGCTTGGTGAAGGCTGTGTAGATCAAACTTCTCATGCCTTCTCCTCGGTGTTCACCTGTCGGTTAGTTGAAGATGTCTCTTCATCATCCTTGCGTGTATCAATAGATTTCTCTTCTATTTTCTTTTCTAGATCATATGTCTTTTCTTCTTCACTCTTCTCCTTATGCTTTTCCTCTTCTACTTATTTTTCTCCTTCTTGATTTTGATAAGGAGACTTGTCTTGTTGATCATTGGTAGCATCTTGTTCTACAGCTATATCTTTAGATTTATCTTTTGTATCCTTTGTTTTTGCATCACCCTTGTCTTTGGATATTCTTGTATCTACATTAGATTATTCTTGTCCTTCTATTAGATTGATGGCATTCATCAATACTGGCATATTTTTCTGTGTGCTCACATGTGATGCATATGTAGTTGTGTTTTGTTTGTCAATTTGAGCTTGTTGAACAATAACATCTTCATTCTTTTTTATTTTTTCTATAGGGTCCAATCCTATTATGTCAATGATTGAAATGGCTGGCCATGTCTCATCAACAACATTCATGTCATTATTTCCTGGTGTCTTCAATGCTTGTTTCTTTTCTTGATCCTTAAGAGATATGAATATTACATCATCATCCTTCTTTGGATCCTTATCAGAATCATAGTGAGTAATATCTTGAATTTCAAGATCAACCATGACTTTATCTCAGTCAACGGGCTCAGTATCTTCCATATTATCCAAAGCAATGTGCTCTGGACTTGATTTTTCTTTCTTCTCCTCTATATGAGGTGTCTCGGTGAGAAGTAATGGATTCTCACAGCTTGTTGATTCTATAGGTAGATCAATAATTTCTCTCCATTTAGTATATGTCATGCTATCAAGCTCTCTGAGCTTCCCCTCTAACACCTTGTAGGCTCTTATCTTTGCCACAAATTTATTGGGATACTTTTTCGTCATTTATCTTATCTCTTCCATTTTGGATTCGAGAGGCATAAGTGTTACAAGTATCCTCTCCCTTGCTTCCTTTTCTAAGTGCAAAGCATAAGACCATCGTGTTGAAATTATGTCACTCAGTGTTTTGGGTATTTTGTTAGAAAACTCAATTGCTACATATTTGAACCCAACCATAGACCTAATTACTACATATTCTATTTTATTTTGGTCCTCAAGCTCTAGTTTTACCCATTATCTTATTTTCATATCAGTCATGGTACATGTTGTAGCAATTGACTTAGAAATCTCATCAATATTTTGAGGGGTGAAGCTCTTCATATCTACTTCAGGGTCATCCTATTTTGAGTCTTTAATGTTGTCTTTGGTTCTAATGAGTCTTCTCCTTTTGGTAGGTGTTGGCTTATTTGTTTGATGCTTCCTCTTATAGGTCTTCACTTGAGTTTTCTTAAGAGGTGTAGTATCTTTCTTTGTAGTTTGGCTCCCTGTCCTCTAAGCTATTGTAGTCCTTGGTTTCTTGGTTTGAGGTGGAGGCACATCAGACTTTGTTGCTTCATAATCTTCTGCTTGCTTATCTTCCTCTTCACCGATGGCACCCTATCCCTTGGTGTCATCTATTTTTTCTTTCTCCTCCTCATTTACCGACAACAACTTATCAATATTCTTTACCATCTTTTTTTCTAGTTGACAATCTTCTTTATGACTAGGCCCATTTTTATTTTAGTCTTGTCCTCTTCATATGTTCCAAACCTTTGTTTCTTAATGTCAAGTGGTTCATTCAACAGTGCAATAATTACATTTGTTTCTTGATCTATGTTTATCTCATACTCAAGTGGTGGTAACTAGATTGTCCTTGGTACAATTGGTTTAATATGAGTAAAATCTAAATCCACCATAAAGCATATCTATTCCTTATGCTTTTCAACTAAATTTTAGGGGATCCTTACTCTCTCCATCATCTGTCCTTGAAAGCAAGGAAGTATTCAGTCATCACTGAATCAAAATTGTCACCTGGTGATTTGATAATGTCATTTATTTGTAATGTGACTAGCTTTGTAGTGTCCCATTTCACTTTTCTAGTTGAAGGAAAGTATTCTTGAAAATAAAAGAATATACACATTATAATTGAGCCAAACTTACATGTGTTTGTCTTGGCAGACCTGATTGTTGCCATAATTTCATCAAGTTTCTTCAGTAGGATCTCACATAGATCCATTTGTATTCCTTTCGTGACAATCTTATAATATGTTCTTACTCATGTTGATGCTATTTTGTTTATCCAACTAGCTTGAAAGATTTTGTACCCTATGAGACATGCACCAAACCTCAGTTCCTTGTTGGTGATGGTGCTCACCTTAAGTCCTTGGTTATCCCATACAACATTGGTGAGTTTCTCAACTTCTGGTCGAAAGGGATGCATGTGAGATTTTGGTTTATCGGTTATAGGGTAACCTATTACAACATGTATTACATCCTTTGTAATCTATTTGGTTTCATCTAGCCATAAATTTTGATCGTGCATTCTGCTTAGTACTAGCTGAATACAGTCAGTTTTGAAAACCCTTGGGAAATATAGTGTATTTGTTATCCCTTTTACTTGCAAGTGCTTGTGTTATTACTTTAGTTTCCCTTGATAATCACATAGCTTCTTATAAGCCTGATCTATCTCCAGATCACCAATACCAGTGATCTTGCAGTGGATATATGATCTAACGTCTTCTATCAACAAAAACCTACGTGGAATTTTTGAGAATGCACCAGAATCATCGGGTTGCGAGGAAACCTCTAGACATATCTTGTATTTTGGTTCCACACAAGTTCTATTCTTGGTTAACTTAATGACATTATTCTTTTCATTCTTTAATTTGGTTGCTCTTGAAGTCATTTCCATTGTGTTTCAAATTTATGAATTTTTCAAAAATTAATAATAGAGTTATTGATACGCTTGGTACTTACTTCAATCTGTGTAGCTTATGAGTGAATAGTTTGGAGTGTGTTGGATCAAGTCGAGGGTGCTCTGATAACTGCTCTCTTTTCACTCTATTTTTTCTCTAGTCTATTTTCTCAATTTGCTTGTGAATAATGAAGTGCTTTCCTCATGTATTTATAGACTTTTTCCCTAAGTTTTTCATAAATGCTCAACAACTCATCGGTTCATAAAGATGGATTTTGTCAGTTACACTTTCAAACAACATTCTTAATGTTGACATGATGCTCAGATAGCTGTTAAGATTGTTGCTTTCACTGATGGATCTTGGTGTAGTGTTAAGACAACATTGTAAATTTGCTTCCTTATTGATGGGTGTCAGTTTACATTAGCGAGTTAGCCTTTTTATGTGTTGACTGGCAATTCTTGGTAGGTGTAGATAGCTCATCCTTTTATTTTCACTGATGATTTTTAGTATGTGTTTACCGACGGGGTTTTTTTCTCAGAATTGTAAGTAACATAATATGCATCTTTATTCACGTAGATTTTGACTATATATCAATTTGTATAATGGAACTGATGCAAAATATGACTTGGTGTAGTGCAGTTCCATACTTACTTGTTCATCTTTTAGGTTGGGGTGGTGATGTCACCAAATCCATGGGATGAGGTGTCACTGACTGCATTACTTTGTCAAGCTTCCTCAATGGTTGAAGCTTTCCTCCACATTTGCTTTCTGATTTTTGTGATGTCTTCAGGGGTTTTACCATTTGCAAAAGTGGTGGTTTCTGTTATTAGGTCTCTAGAGTCCTTCTTTAGATGTCCAACCTTATGACAGTGTAAACATGACATTCCAAGGTTGGTCCAGCCTCTAGACCTTTTGGTCCATGTTCTCATGCAGTTTGCAGCAATGTGACCATATCTACCACATGTTGTGTAGTTTATCTATGTATTGTAATTCCAAACATATGAATTACCAACTCAGCTTGGTTTATATGTATTTTCTTGATTTTTGGGTTTCCATGCTTCAATTTTCTTCTTCCTACATTCAAGAGATGTGTGCCCATGCATTTGGCAGGTGGGACAATACTTGTCCATATAGGTTTCCTTCTTTGGTTCATTCACCTTTGATTTACATTCATATGCTTTATGTCCTTTCTTGCTACAATTATAAAAGTGTCCTATGAATGTAAATTTGGATTTAGGACTACCTTTTTCTTTGCTCCTGCAGACATTTGGGGTGTGGCCTTTCTTTCCATAGTGATTGCATGTCATCTTTCTTGGTCTAGGATTGTTGTAGGCATCTTTTGGATTAGCTTCATTTGATGACTCTCCATGCTTGGTGTACCCTAGTTTAGTGTTGGTGTTGGGTCTTCTTTGTGCATTCAAGAATTCATCCCTTCTTTTTGTACTTTCTTCAGCTCTCTTAATCATGTAATTTTGATGTTTCTAAATTCTAACCTCATGCTTTATTTTTTCATTCTCTTCTCTTAGTTCACTGATAATCTATATTCTTTCAATGAGTTCCATATTTGTTTTGTTTGCTTCTTGAATCATAAGAAAAATTTGATCTGTAATCTCATAGTGATTCTCTATAAGTCTTTGTATCTCATACTCTTTTTCTTATAGCTTTTCTGTGATCTTTCTTCTATCATCAATAGCTAGTGTTCTTTCTTGTTCATCTTTCCTAGCATTTTTTATGACATCAATCATCCTTACCATGTGTGTCTCTTGACCAATTTGCAGATATTTGACTTGTCCAGCTAGATGTAGATAGATTTTAGTTAGGCTTGTGATGCTTTCTTCTGATGTATATGATGCTTTGAATGTATTTGATCTTGAAGACTCAAATAAATCTAGAATCTCTTCCTCATGATAATCTGTCTCATTAAAATGAGATGTCATATTATTTCTTTCATCTGATAAGTGTCTCATGTTGATTCTAGCTTCTTTATACTATTTATAGAACATCTGAATTTCAAGATTTTCATTCTCAATATTTTTATCAAGTCTATACTTCTCCATTGTATGATCTCTTCTCTTAAGTATCTAAAGTTTTCAATAAAGCAAGAGATCTAGCCTGATACCAATTGTTGGGATTAATGGGAAGTAGTACTGAGAGGGGAGGGGTGAATTAGTACCTCTAAAATTGTTAACACTTTTCACCTTACTTCATTAGCAATCAATCTTTACTATATTACCGACCAAATCTGATGTTCTTTCTTATGCATGTAATATTAATTCATAAAATTAATTGTATGTAACATTTATAGAAACATTCATGAAAGTAATAGACACATAACACAAGATATGATATCACAGAAAGCTCTTGTTAAGAAGTAAAAATTGCGGTGGGGATGGCACCCACAAAACTTCACTAGATACAGATTGGAAGGGAGTCGGTTAAGGCTTACAATTTGATCACTTCTGGTGATGTACCCTATTAGGATTATTAATGTAGAGACCTGTTAGGATCTACTCTATGAAGAGCTTTAGCAACACTGATGTAGTGTGCAATCGGTTAAGAGATTTACAATAGGATTGTTAAATCCACCTTCCTTGACAGGATTTCTTAAGTGTAATACACTTGTTAGAATGCATACAATATGTATGACCTGACTATATGAAATCTATAATTTCTAATCACAAATCCATTAAAGCTTATAGTATATGAATATCACCTATTGTGATTGATTAATACCTTTTCCTGCTTGTTGGTAGCCATGGTTCTTGTTCTTGAAAAACTTATTTGGCCTTTGTCTGTGCTTCTACATGAATACCCTTGTCTAAACCACAGATGCTCTCAGAGGCTACAATCATCATCAAAAAACATATTCAAAATTTATTGAGCATCTATTTGTACAATTTCTTTGACCTATTCTAGAATTACACATTACAATGTTAAGTCTAGATCCAAGGTATACAACTTATCCTTGATGCTTTAGTTTTCATGTTTCAAATCAGTTAGACTGATAAAAACAATAATAATTACATTGCTTTTGTCTCAAGTAAAGGATTTTAAATCAAATAAATAAGCTAAATATAAAGCTTTAGTGATTTTTCTGACGTGGAAGTTAGAACCAATTTTTCTGGGATGTAACTGACTCTTGGTATCTTATTGTCGGTGTGAACTGAAAGTCTATTGGTGTTCCTTCTTTGAAATTTTCATTAGGTTCCCTTGATTTGTTGGGTTCCACTCTTGACTGTATCATCGGGTTACACTATTGGTTACTCATCAGGTTCCTTTGACTTTTCTGTCATCGGTTAACACTAAAGAGTGTTGCATAGGGATGCTTTATATTTACCAATATGGGTAACCTTTCCATTGAGAAGTGTTTTGCCTTGTCTTTCGGTGTAGTATTAACCGACGGTGTTTATTATGTTTTTCCTTGCATATACTAATGAAAAAATATAATATCTTCACTGTCTGTGCAAGATTACACCAACACATTACGTTCACTTTCAATAAAACTTGTTATTGAGTATTAAGAGAAGCATCAAATTTTGAAATATCGTAGTGGACTTCATGGATATATTCAAATAGAGATGTATTTTTTGAATATTGAGATATTGGCAACTACATATAAATATGCTACCAAAATTAAAGAGAGATCCAATAATAAAGGGAAGAGGGACTACTTTTCAAATAATAAGCCAAGGGTTGAAGGTGACAATATATCTGCAAGAAAATAGGTGACCAAGGAACCTGACTCAAGCTCATCTAAGAACACATGGTGGGCTACAAAAAAATTCATAGAAAAATAAATGGATGTGGTGTGAGATGCATAAGTCCCTAACCCATAATACAAAGTATTGTCAAAGTATTAAAATATCATGACAGAAATACAAGGAGAGGAAGTTGAATATAAATCATCACCAATAGATACTTCTGAGAAAAAGGAGAATGATTCTATCATAGAAGCAGACCCATATGACATAGGTGCAACTACTAAAGTAATGCATTGTGAAGGTGAGGAGATACTTTTTCATTCACAAATGTTGGTTGATGGAAATCCTTTATATTTTATTGTTGATAGTGGGAGCCAAAATAATTTGATATCTAGGGAGACAGTCAAAAGATTGAATTTTAAAGTGACAGGACACCCACAACCATACTCTATGGGATGGGTAAATGAGGGACAAGATATTCAAATAAATCAATAGTATTGTCTTCCATATTCAATCAAGCCTTTCAAGGATGAAGTGATATGTGATGTAGCACTGCTGGATGTATGTGATGTCTTGTTGGGGAAACCTTAAATGTATTAGAGGCATGGGGCGTATGAATTGAGGCCACGTAGTGTTAAAATCAAGCTTAGAGGGAAGAGGTATCAAATGCCAGAGGTATGACCAAGACAAATTACTTCATTGATTAGTGCTAAAAAATGTAAACTTTTGATTTCTCAAATTGGAGTTTTTGTTTTGCTCATGGTTTACCCTGAACAAACAAATTCAGTTTTCCTTAATACACATGCTAAGGTAGGCATAACAGAAAATCAGTAAAATCAGATGGATAAAATTTTGAAAGAATATCATAGTGTGTTTAAATCATTGGTGGTAGTTCCAACACACTGTCAAGTCAAGCACTCTATTGATTTAATTCTAGGCACACCACTACCACATTAGCCAATATATAGAAGGTCAGTTTTGGAAAATGATGATATCAAGAGATAAATTCAAGAGTTGATTCAAAAAGGACATATTCATCCAAGTGCTCCACCTTGTGGTAGTCCAGTTTTCCTTGCTAAAAATAAAGAGAAAACATGGAGACTTTATATTGATTATAGGGAATTGAACAAAATCAGTGTGAAAAATATATATCCAATCCCTCAAATTGATGATTTGTTGGACCAAATTTTAGGGGCGAAGTTCTTTACAAAAATTGACTGGAAATCTGGATATCACCAACTACTAATTGATCTAGTAGATGTGTGGAAGACTATATTTAAATCTAAGAAGGTTTGTTTGAATGGTTGGTTATGCCTTTTGGCCTAAAAAATGCCCTAGCAACATTTATGAGGTTGATGAATGATGTTCCTACACCATTCATTGATTCTCTTGTGGTTGTTTATTTGGATGACATACTCATCTTTATTGATACTTGGTTTGAGTATTTGTAGCATATTGGACAAGTGCTTTCAACTCTCTAACAAAAGAAAATTTATGCCAACATTGAGAAGTGCTCTTTTGGTATGCAGAGTATTCAATACTTAGGATATATCATTGATACTAAGGCTTTTCATGTTGAACTAGTAAAGATTCAAATAATCAGATATTCGCCATCTCATAAAACTTTCATAGAGCTTCACAACTTCTTGGGCTTAGCCAACTTCTATCGTAGATTTGTTTTTGGGTTCTCACATATATCATGGCCTCTAAATTAATCACTAA
Source organism: Thuja plicata (assembly GCA_018584345.1). Classification (NCBI taxonomy): domain Eukaryota; kingdom Viridiplantae; phylum Streptophyta; class Pinopsida; order Cupressales; family Cupressaceae; genus Thuja; species Thuja plicata. The sequence goes on along the minus strand of MU225002.1, from coordinate 304,707 downwards.
GGGGTGGAGCATAAGAAACATTTCAGTTGATAGAGGCAAAGAAAAAATCATTTGAAGAGTTAAAGAAAAGACTATGTTAAACACCAATACTGGTCCTCCCAGATCTACAACAATTATTTGAGATAGAAATTGATGCATCTGATTATGATCTTGGTGCACTACTCATGCAACATGGGTATCATGTTTCCTATCATAGTGAAACTTTTTCTGTTACAATACATAGGTACGACACCTATGACAAGGAGTTGTAAGGTATTGTTCAGACCAACAAATAATGAAAACATTATATACTAGGAAAGGATACTATTATACATACTGACCATAAACCTCTTCAATTATTGTAAATGCAAGGGAAGTTGCACAATGACAGACATCAGAGGTTGTCAACATATCTACAAAAATTCAGCTCAACATTCATCATAAAAAAGGAAGCAATAACAAAGTGGTAAATTGTTTGAGTAGTCCTCCAATTGCAGGTTTGACAATGGTGTTGGATTCATGTGGTCATCAATCATCCACATGGGAAAAAATATATGGTATTGACCCTAATTTTTCTAACATATATAGTAATTTGGTAGAAGGAAAGTGTGTCTCTTATTTTTACTTGCAGGATGGGTTACTTTTCCATGTTTGTCATATATGTGTACCCACTGAGGAATGAAATAAAATGATATGGGAAGCTCACTACAACCATATTTTAGGACATTTTTGTATTGGTAAGACTACTACTATCCTTCAAAATTATTTCTATTGGCAAAAAATGAAGCAAGATTTAATTTCATATATACAAGCTTGTGCAGCCTATGTAATTCCAAGGCCCCCAAACTGTAAGTTGGGTCTATACTTATCATTACCTATTCCTGATAAGCCATGGTAGTCTATTTTAAGGAATTTTATGTATGGGCTTCCTAAAACTAGGTGGGGGAATGATTGTGTATATGTTGTGGTAGATAGGTTTTCTAAAATGGCTATCATGGTAGCATGTAAAAAGATGATTTCTACAGAAGAGACTACCAGGTTATTTTTTGACCATGTTCGGGTTCATTTGGTTTGTCCAAAATAATTGTTTTTTATATGGATATTAGTGATGACATGTAACTAATTGAATGTTTCAAGATGTTAAGTTGATCGCCTAAATGCATAAACAAAATGCATGACATTAAATCAGTTAATGGATTGTATTGTCATTGATGTCAACTTAATATAATCTAATCAGTTATATTTGAAGTGTCAAAGAATTTAGATAATCAGAGAGATAAATATTATGCCTTTAATAATTCATAGAAGACAAGTATTCATTAAGTGACTACAAAAACCAATGGTCAGTAGAAACTGATGGAGAAAGAACCCCGAAGGTGAAAGTCACAGTAATACTCGAGAATGAAACCCAACAACTATTACCAATGAGAAAAATTACAAGCATAACCAACGAGAATAACTTAAGAGTGATTCCCAAAGAATAGACAACCCTGATAGAAAGTCAACACTGATGGAGAAGCCTAAGGAGAACTGAAGTGTTCACCAAAGCTATCAAAGTGTTAAAACACTGAAATTAACTGACGTTTAGAAATGACAAAATACCTAGCTGGCAGAACTAAAAATAGACCTAAGTAGTTTTTATCATTGTTTTCATTGACAAGATAAAGCTAGGGATAAGTAAAATATTTAAATTTGTTTTATCCAGTTGTCAAGGAGAAATCTGAGGGATAAAACTTTAGTAAATCTTTAAAGAAAGATCAACTAATATTGCAGATAACACCAAAACAAGAAAATTAAGAAGTGAGAAACGGTGATATAATGCCTATAAAGAGACAATATAATTCATTATAAATTAGGGGAGTGAATAGAGAAAAAGGATGCTAGAGAGAAATTGATGAAGAACAACTTCATACAATCCTGATCAATCAAGCTAAGGAAATAGCTAAAGATTTCTGCGTCCACACCGAGCAATAAAAAAACATCATCATCAAGTAGAAAGAAGTGGAGAAAAGGTATTGAAAAGATACAAATTGTGATCAGAAAGGTATAATGAGCTTACAACAGATCTAAAAATATTCAAGTCAAAGTTGTATATGTGAACAGATCATTTAGTGTTTATGTTTAACCATTGATTTAGAAAGTCTCTTAACCGAGCAAGATTTAAAGATCCTTTCTATATTGAGATACATCCCAAGGAGTATCAAAACATTTGATCATGAAGAGAGAATGAGATTTTAGATAGAATTTGATAAAACAGAAGAGTTTGGACAAGGAAGGTAGCATAGAGATGCCTGATATCAAGTGACAAACTATTCTATTAAATCATCTAACATGGTTAAACCTAACAGTGTTTTTGTAACCTTTAACATGGTTGGCTCTTCACCAAGCTCACTTTAGAAGAGTGAAAATTTTGGGCTTCCGGTCCCAAGTGTTTTTTTTCTTTTCCTTTAATAGGGTTTCCAAGTTAAAAATCCATGTGTCAATATATTTATGAGTCATTACTTAAGTGTTTTGCACTATACATAACTAATCTGGATTGATCGATATACTCTAAGTCATTTGTTGTATTTTGGTAAATGAAAAGACTGCTAAATGGTAAATAGTAAGGATAAGGTTTAACAAGATATCCAAGAAGTAGTTATTTATTAAAAGTATTTGGAGGCATCCATCTTGTATGAATGAAGATAACTAGAGGCTTAATATTGTGGTACTATGTTTTTGGCTTGATTAATTAGAATATTTTTTAGGCCATTGATTCACCCCCTACTCAGTTATTCTAACAATTGGTATCAGAGCTTGTGTGCTTAGAAAGGGAGTTTATCAGCTCGAGAAAAATATCACAACATGAATAGACGAGATGTGCCCAAGTTGAATAAAGACAACTTTGCATCATGGTAAAGTAGAATAAGACTCCACCTATCAGGTATTGGTAATGATGTTACTCAACACCTACATACTAAATTTTTGTTTCCTACATGACCTCATGCTCTTGATAAATTGAGAGAAAAGAATGAGCATAATTGCATGATGACAGAACTTGCTTCCTCACTCTCCGATGTTGAGTTTGAAGATGTCAAAACCTGCACCTCTGCAAAGAAAATGTGGGATCAATTGAAGCTGGTATATGCGGGAGATGCTAATGTACTAAGAGCCAAGGCAGAAATCCTAAGAGGGAGGTTTGATGACCTAAGGATGAAATAAGGAGAAAATATCAATCAGTATAGCTGTAGAATAAAAGAGGTAGTCAATTCTATCAGAGGAGTTAGAGATGTACTTGAAGAAGAGACATTGGTAAGTAAAATTCTAAGAACCTTACTACCTATATATACTATTAGAGTATCTTCTATACAAGAAATGAGAGTAGTTGCAAACAATACTATTACTCTAGATAGTCTAATTGGTAGACTGATTTCATTTGAGATGAATAACTTTAATAACAGTGTCTTACCATCTATAGAGTCTGCATTCAAATCTTCTCTTAAAATAATTAAGTCAAGTCAAAGACACACTATTAGAAATGATAGTGAAATTCATAATGAGGATCAAGGACTTGATGAGATTAATGCACTAATGACAAGAAGATTGCAGGGAGGAAAAGGTAGATCCAAATGTAAATTACCACTTTTATGTTTTAATTTTAAAGAGGCTGGACACTTTTCTGCAAAATGTCCAACCAGAATAAAAGATGACATAAGTAATGATAGAACATATGAAAATAAATTTGACCGAGGTGATAATAGAGATTACCAAAGCAAGTGAAAATCTAAAAGAAGATATACTCGAGACTACAAGGACAAAGGGAAGATATCTTGTTACCTAGCTGAGAACCGAGCTAATGATACTGACACCAAATCTGATGAAGACATTGAGATGGTATTTTTAGCCAAGAAGGATAACTCATATGAAGAAGAATAAAGGTATGTAGAGAGTACAATCATATCTAAGGTTAGTAAGAATGATGTCTAGCTCATAGATAGTGGCTGCACTAACCACATGACTGATGATAAAAAAATGTTGAAACTTTTGAATACTACAACAGTGGATCAGTAAGAATGGGTAACGACACACCTTGTCCAATTGATGGTAAACAAACCATAATGTTAAATAAACTAATCAAATGTGAAAATGATTACTGTGTAAAAGGACTGAATTATAATCTATTAAGTGTTGCACAACTGAACAACACAGGTCACTGAGTAGGATTTCAGAATAAGATGACAAAGATCTTCAATTAATCAGGAAGGTTGATCAGAACTGGTGAACAGACCAAAGGTAATTTATTCTATCTTGATGAAATTAAAATGACTTGTTTAATGGCTAGAAATGAAGACATCTAGTTGTGGCACAAAAGATTGGGTCATGTGAATTTTGAAAACATGATAAAGATAAGAAATAAAAGAAAAGTCAAAGGCTTACCAAGCATGTCAAAGCACAAGAATATCATGTGCAAGAATTGTCAAAAAGGTAAGATGACAAAGTCTAGTTTCAAGAGTAAACCCCATACATCTAATGAAATTCTAGAATTAGTCCATACTGATCTATGTGGACCCACGAGGACAAAGAGTTACTATGGCGATAGGTATTTCATTCTATTTGCTGATGATTATTCTAGAATGATGACTGTTATGTTCTTAAAAGATAAATCAAAAGCATTCAAGATGTATAAATGGTACAAGGATATGGTAGAAAAAAAAATGGTAAGGAATTAAAATTCTTAAGATCAGATAGAGGAGGTGAATTTATTTCACATGAATTCACTAATTTCTTTAACGAGCATGGAATTAAGAGACAGGTTTCTGCACCAAGAACACCACAACAAAATTGAATTGCTGAAGGGAGAAATAGATCAATTGTTGATTGTGCAAGAACATTGATGATTGAGAAAAGCATCACTCAAACATTGTGGAGGGAAGATGTCAGTACTGCTATCTACACATTGAACAGAGTATAATTGAAGAAGGATACAAAGAAGACACCCTATGAGATTTGGTATGGTCACACACCAAATGTAAGTTACTTCAACATATTTGGAAGTCAATGTTATATTTTGAAAGATGATAAAAATGGAAATCTTGACTCCAAAGTGATGAAGGTATCTTTCTAGGGTATTCCACCAAAATAAAGGCTTATAATTGTCTTAACAAGTCCTCTAATAAAATCATTGAAAGTGAAAATGTGAAAATAGATGAATATGTAGAAAAGAATGATAAGGAAAGTAGAAAATAAATAGAACACTACAACAAGTTTATTTATACTGAAAAACCTAACACTCTACCCTAGAAACAAAACATTGCAACCAAAACTCAAGCTACAATAACCAAAAATTGGGAAAATCCTCAAGGTGAATTTCTGAGTGATTAAGATCAGAATGAAGGTCAAGATGATGATCAGAATGATGGACAGAGAGATAAATCAAAACTTTCCAAGTATGTTAGAAGACATCATCCACATAATCATATCATAGGAGACTTTGTGTTTTTGAGCCTAAATTTGTGGGTGACAGACTTGTCACATGGATCAAAAAGAAGAAAGGATGCATCTCTTAGTCTACTATAGAAGCATAATATGTGGCTATTGCTGCCAACTACTCTAATATTGCATGGATCAAATAGTTACTGGAAGGTATGAATATGAAATTTTTTGAACCAATGATTATATATTGTGATATAACCAGTGCAATAAACATTTCTAGGAATTCAGTCATGCATGATAAGACCAAGCATATTGAAATAAAGTATCATTACTTAAGAGAACAAGTGAAAGAGAATGAAATGATACTAGAATATCTTTAATTCAAGGAACAGTTAGCTGATATATTCACAAAGCCATTACCGAAAGATACATTTGAGTACCTTAGAAAAAGAATAGGGGAACAACCCTTGTCTATTGGCCAGTAAGCTGACTAGGAGGTTGCATCAGCCTATACATAATCAAAAGATCAATCATGCTGATTCAAGTAGAAATACGAATAACACCAGATACAACTATACACAGCAAGGTACAAACCTACACTGAACACCAGAGACAATGTATTGGTGAAGGATAGGAAAATCAAGGAGTATATTATAAAAAGGGATGGAAGATGATATAGAATATTTCTTTGGCATTGTTGTCAAAGGGGGAGAGATACAAGAAGATATTATCTCACATTATCAGGGAGAGGGATTCAAAGGGAGAGATCATATCATTATCTATAAAGAGAAGTTCCTAAGATTAAGATTAACGAGAGAGATTAATTACATATGAAATATCCATCTAAGGGAGAGAAGTAATAGAAGGAAGATGATACATACTAAGGGAATGTTGTCAAAGAAAAAAAAAGATTATCAAGGAGAACACATATCAGAAGCAAAGACAAAACATGATACATCTATCCAGTGAAGGGATTAAAGATTGAAGAAAGCACTCTGGAAGAAACAAATCTAAGCTATTTGAGCTTACCAAGAGTTAGACATTTGTATTAGTTATAGAAAAAAAAAATTTGGGAGAGATGGATGAAATAGACTTGATATACTTCATATTATATTAGTAATAATATAGTTTAATAATGTAGTGTGTTACCATCAATGCCAAATGGAGAGATTAATGACATGTAACCTATTGAATGTTTGAAGATGTTAAGTTGATCATCGAAATGAAGAAAGATAATGCAAGACATTAAATCAATTAATGGATTATATTATCATTCATGTAAAATTGATATAATCTAATAATTTATATTCAAAGTGGAAAAGACTTCAAAGAATTAGAGAGATAAATATTATGCCTTTAGTAATGCATAGAAGACAAGTATTCATTAAGTGATGACAAACACCAACAGTCACTGTAAACCGATGGAGAGAGAACCCAGAAAGTGAAAGTCACAGTGATACCTGAGAATGAAACTTGACAAGCATTACTGATGAGCATAATTACAAGCATAACCAATGAGAACAACTTCACAGTGATGCCTGAAGGATAGGCAACATGGACAGACAAACAACATTGATGGAGAATCCTTAGGAGAACTGAAGTGTTGACCAAAGCTATCAAAGAATTAAAACACCAAAATTAAATAAAGTTGAGAAATGACAAAATACTTAGCTAGCAAAGCTAAAAATAGACTTAACAGATTGTTATCATTGTTTTCATTGACAAGATAAAACCAAAGACAAGTAAAATATTTAAAGTTGTTTTATCTAGTTGTCAAGGAGAAATCTGAGGGATAAAACTAAAGTAAAGCTTTAAAGAAAGATTGGCTAAGATTGCGGATCATGTCAAGAACAAGAAAATCAAGAAGTGAGAAATGGTGATATCATGTCTATAAAGAGACAATATAATTCATTACAAATTACGGGAGTGAATATAGAAAAAGGATGCTAAAGAGAAACTGATGAAGAACAACTTCATACAGTCCTAATCAATCAAGTTGAGGAAAGAGCTAAATATTTTTGTGAACACCAAGCAACAAAGAAACAACATCACCGAGCATAAATAAGTGGAGAAAATGTATTGAAAAGATACATTGATCAGAAAGGTATAATGAGTTTACAATAGATCTAAAAATCTACAAGTCAAAGTTGTATATGTAAATAGATCATTTAATATTTTAGTTTAACCATTGATTTAGAAATTATCTTAATCAAGAAGGATTTAAAGATCCTTTCTATATTGAGATACATCATAAGGAGTATAAATTTTTTTTATCACGAGGATAGCATAAGATGCTAGATACCTTTGAAAAAATAGAAGAGTTTGGACAAGGAAGGTAGCATAGAGATCCCAAATATCAAGTGACAAAATATTCTATTAAATCATCTAACAAGGTCACACCTAACAATCTATTTGTAACCTTTAACAGAGTTGGCTCTTCACCGAGCTCACTTTAGAAGAGTGAAAATTTTGGGTACCCAGTCCCAAGTGGTTTTTCCCTTAACAGGGTTTCCACGTTAAAAATCCATGTGTCAATGTGTTTATGATTCATTACTTTAGTGTGTTTGATTACACATAACTAATTTGGATTGATCGGTATACTCGAAGTCATTTGTTATATTTCGGTAAACGAAAAGAGTGTTAATCGGTAAACTATAAGAATAAGGTTTTACAATGATATTTAAGCAGTAGTTATTTGTTAAAAGTATTTGGATGCATTCATCTTTTAGGACTGAAGATAACTAGAGACTTAATATTGTGTTACTAATTTTTTGGTTTGATTAATTGGAATATTTTTGAGGCCACCCCCCCCNAGGCCCCCCCCCCCCCCCCCCTCAGTTATTCTAGCAATCAGGTTCATCAATACATTTTGGTCTGTACTATGAGCTAAAATGGACACAAAGTTGACAAAGTCCATAGAATTCCATCCCCAAACAAATGGGAAGACAGAAGTGGTGAATTGAATGATTATTCATACCTTACTGATGTATCATTCAAAACATCCTAACACATGGGATGAAAGCTTACCCTACGTGCAACATAGCTACAACTGTGGACTCCACAATATTACTGGGCATAGTCCATTTGAGGCTTGTCTTGGGTATCAGCCATTGGAACCTATAGATGTAGCACTGCTATTTTTTCAATCTGATAGTCTATTGAATGGTGACAATGAGGTAGATAAAGCAAAAAAATTCATTGATAACATTAGACACCTATAACAATAAGTTCATGAGATTTTGGAGAAGAGTAATGAGAAGTATAAGGAAAGGCATAAAAAACATAGAACTCCTCATGAATTTTGGATTGATGACAAGGTATGGTTACATCTTCCAAAAGAGTACCTCCACAGACAAAACATGAAGCTTCTTCCTCTTCATTATGGCCTTTATAGTATTGTGAAGCAAGTTGGTGAGAATGCTTTTGAACTTAATTTCCCATCCTTCTTGGGATTGCATCCAATTTTCAATGTGGAATTGTTGAGACCCTATTTTCCTCCTTTTGTGGACATTTCCCAAGCTACTGAACACATTCTAGTTGCAAAATTATCTACTACTATTCCAGTCCAGTGTAACAATGTTACTGAAGTTATTTTAAACACTTCGATAAATGAGAACATTCATTTTTATCGGGTGGTTCGAGATGGTCAGCATCCTCATCAAGGCAAGTAGTTAACTAAGGAACAAATTCAAGAAAAACTTCCTCATTTGTTGAAAAATATTATTCAAATGGGTCCCATTTCCTCTCAAGGGGGGAGGAATGATAGGGATGGAATTGGGAAATACTTAAATCTAATTATTTAGTATTTTCTATGTCTCAGTAAACTACATTTATGAAGGTCTTTAGGGCATTTTATGGCTTAACAAACTCAGGGGGGAGCCCATATTAGTTACTCCCTTGATTTTTCATTCTAGGATTTTTGATTATCTTTCAAACGAATTAAATGTGATGCAGGAGCATCCTGGGTGTAAGGGCAATCTTGCATCACCCAAAAATATTTCTTTTTTCTTTTCAATAAGGGCTACCTTGTGCAGAGCTGCTATTTATGGAAACTTGCTATTTTTAGTAAGTTGGCCATACGATCTCATAATGTTCTAATTTTGCATGTGGAGGTTCATCTCAGTCATATCAGCTGGCTAGTAAAGTTTCATGGCTAGATCAGGTCTAGTTTTGAAGATATTGAAAATTTTCGGTATTGAAAACCGGGTACAGAAACCTCGAGCTCAGTTTTGAAGGCTTTAGAGGCCCCGGATGAGGTCGAAACTTGGGCTCAATGATGCTTGCACAATTGACTTGTTGTAGAGCGCTTCGTGGCATTTCCGAAATGGGGTTATAATAGTCAATCGAGTCAACTCGTGATGACTTATGGTCTCCGAAAGTTGGGTCACCTGAAATAGCAGAAAATAATTTTCCTTCAAAATTTTCGGGTTTCAAAAGTTATTTTGAGC
>MU225002.1:249820-281043 GCA_018584345.1 Thuja plicata | reverse complement strand
CCTAACAGGGTTATTTGTAAAAGACTCCTAACAGGGTCAGACCCTTAACCAGGTCACTATACTTATTGCTTTGTAAAGAACAACTCCTAACAGGGTTGCAAGATCTTCTAATAGGGATTACTATAAATAATTATAGCTCATAATGGGTGCTAATTCCCACTGGGGTTTTTACCATTTAATTTCCTCGTAATAAAATTTTGTGTTGTGTACTGTGTTAGCTGAATGTGCATCTACTTTATTGTATTCTTAAGTTAAAGAAGTAAAAAGAATTAAAGTTGCTGATAACTGATTCACCCCCCCTCTTAGTTATCCTTTGGGACTATTCTAACAATTGGTATCAAATCCAAGTGCCTTGGAGAAGAAGCCTAATAGATTAAGGTAGATCGGATGTCTTACTTCAAAAAAGAGAGCCCTAAGTTCGATGGAGAAAATTATTTGGTTTGGAAAAACAAAAAGATAACACATATACAGTGTGTTGGCTTGGAGATATTTAAGATAGCTACACAAGAAGTTGTTATTCCATCTCTAAAAGACCTTGCAAAGGATGATTCTACTAGTAGAAAAAGGGATACATTTACCAATAATGCAATTTCTAAAGAAGCCCTAATCAGTGCCCTATCTGACAGTGAATTTTCTGAGATCAAGAAAATTGACAGACCATACACCATATGGAAGCATTTAGGAGATATGTTTGAAGGATATATTCAAGCAAAGAATGCATGTACGAAGGCATGCAAAAATAAATACAACAGTCTTTAGACATTACCTGAAGAGAACATTAGAGCTTATAATCAAAGGATAAATGAAGCAGTCTCTGGAATCATAATCAATGGTGGAGAAATATCGAAAGAAGATATAATGGACAAGCTGCTAACTACCTTAACATCAGACTATGAAAATAAGATAAGTATTCTAGAGGAAACAATGCAATTATCACAAGACTTCAAGAGAGAGACTTTGATCAGTAAAATCTCTGCATTTGAGATATCAAGATTGAAGACTGAACCTAAAAGTGAAACAACTTTCAAAGCCTCAGCCCATGGTAAGAAATCCTTACACATCTCTATCCATAATGAGAAAGAAGAAGTTGATGAAGAACTAGAAGATATCATTGCTATGATTTCTAAAAGAGAAAAGAAAGGAAAAATAAAATATGAAGGAAAACTTCCATTCAAATGTTCTTCATGCAACAAGATTGGTCACTTTGCATCTAAGTGTCCCACAAGAGTCAAAAAGTTTAGATCTAATTACAAACCTAAATATAAGAAGGAATGTTACCATGCTGAAGAAGGTGTAACTGATGAAGATTTAGGAGAGGATGAAATTAGATCTGTTTCCCTTAGAGACATGGAAAAGTTGTTTGAGGATATGGACATTGCAGATGAAAAGGAAGAACAAGAGTTATCCCTAATTTCCAAAATAGACATCAGAATTGATTGGATCATTGATAGTGGATGCTCTCACCATAGGAAAGGTGAAAAAGAAATATTTTTTCATTTAGACAAATACAAAGGTGGTGTTTTTATATTTGGAGATAATACTCCTAAACCTATCATAGGCAGAGGTTCTATCACCTTGGATGGAAAGAACAAGACATATGATGTTTTGTATGTTGATGGATTACATCATAAATTGCTAAGTGTTGGACAACTACTTGACAAAGGTTATCATTTGGAGTTCAAAGACAACAAGTTCATAATTAAAAACAAGGATGGAGACATGATTGCATCAGGCTCCAAAACAAAAGGTAATGTTTTTCATCTCAATTTTTATGTGAGTTGTTTTGTTGCAAAAGTGGACAATAGTTGGTTATGGCACAAGAGACTCTGTCATATCAGTTTTGATAACATAGTAAAGATAAGTAATGTCAAGGAAGTTAGAGACCTTCCAAGTATTGCAAGACCAGCCGACACAATGTGTAGGGAATGTGTTATGGGAAAGCATGTAAGGATTTCTTTTAGAAGCAAGAAGAACTAAGTTGAAAACAAATTGCACCTAGTGCATACATATTTATGTGGTCCTACCCAAACAAGATCATACTACAGAGAAAGGTATTTCATTTTGTTTGTTGATGATTTTTCAAGGATGATGTGGGTTTCATTCTTAAAGGAGAAATCTAAATACTTTGAGAAGTTCAAAATATTCAAAGCTAAGGTTGAGAATGAATTTGGATTAAAACTAAAATGTCTGAGATTAGATAGAGGGGTAGATTTCACCTCTAATCAGTTTTATGATTACTATGAAGAACATGGAATAAAAATATAGTTGAGTTCTCCTAGAACCCCTCAATACAATGGGATTACAGAAATGAGGAACAAGATTATACTTGATACAACACGCACTATGATGATTGAAGGAAAAGTTGCGCACACATATTGGAGAGATGCAGTGAATACAATAGTCTATACTATCAACAGAACTCAATTGAGGCTAGGCACAGATAAGACACCCTATGAACTTTGGTTTGGTAATGTACCTATAGTAAAGTATTTTAGAATCTTTGGCAGCAAGTGCTACATCAAGAGAGATGATGGTGTTGGTAAGTTTTATGACAGGAGTGATGAAGGTATTTTCCTTGGTTACTCTACAAAAAGCAAAGCATACAGATGTTTCAATTTGAGATTGAAAAAGGTAATTGAAAGTACTCATGTAAAAATTGATCAGAATTTTATGGTTCAAGAGAGGTACTATGAACATGCACCTATGATTGAAGATGAACCCAGGCCTAGGAGCAAAGATACTGTTATTGAAGAAATGTTTGATTGTATTGATGTCTCATGTAATGACCCTGAATCAAGAAGAGAAGAATCAAAGATTATAGAAGAAGAAGTAACACCTAAGGTTCCTAAATTAACATCTAGATACCACTCTAAAGATGATATCATTGGAGATTAGAGCAGTAGTGTTTTGACCAGATCAAAAGAAAAAAGTCTAACAATGGATGAAGAGGTATGTTTACTTTCACAGATTGAACCTTTAAGTGTTGAAGATGCTTGTAATGATTCTGATTGGAAGAATACAATGAAAGAAGAATTAGATCAGATAATTAAAAATGATACATGGGATTTCATCCCCAGACCCAGTGACAAAAATGTGATTGGAACAAAGTGGATATTCAGAAACAAAATGAATGAAGATGGTATAGTAGTAAGAAACAAAGAAAGATTGGTATGTAAAGGATATGAGAAGAGAGAAGGAATAGACTACATTGATACATTTTCCCCTGTGAGAAAACTCAAAGCCATTAAATTTTTCTTGGCCTATGCAAAATTCAAAGACTTTAAACTTTATCAAATGGATGTAAAGTCAGCTTTTCTGAATGGTGACTTGAAGGAAGAAGTCTACATAGAACAGCCTGAAGGATTTAATCTTTCAAATAAACCAGACATGGTATGCAAATTGAAGAAAGCACTCTATGGTCTTAAACAGGACCCAAGAGCTTGGTATGAGAGACTTGATGGTTATCTTACCAAAATTGGATTCAAGAAAGGTGCAATAGATTGTAACCTATTCACAAGAGAAACACCTGATGGATTACTACTAGTAGCCATATTTGTTGATGACATTATCTTTGGAGGTAATGACAAGCTTAGTATAACATTTTCAAAAGAAATGAAAAATGAAATTGAAATGAGCATGATTAATCCTATAAAATACTTTTTGGGACTAAATGTAAAGCAGACAGATAAAGGTATATTCATTAATCAGTCAAAATATGTGAAGGAAATATTGAAGAACTTTAAGATGGAAGACTGTAAGCCAGTATGCACTCCTATGATTATAGGAAGAAAGCTTTCAAAAGATGATGATTCCACAGTAGTTGATAAGACATTATACAAATCTATGATTGGAAAAATCATTTATCTAACTCAATCTAGACCTGACATATCTAATGCAGTTGGCATTGTTGGAAGATTTGTAGCTGAACCCAAGCAGAATCACCTAATGGCAATCAAGAGGATATTTAGATATCTAAAGGGAACTATAGACTATGGTTTATAGTATTCTAAATCAGAGAATGTACAACTTCATGTGTATACAGATGTAGATTGGGTAGGTTGTAGTGATTATAGGAAGAGTACTTTAGGAGGAGCAGTATTTCTTGGAGATAGGTTGGTTTCTTGGATAAGCAAGAAGCAAAACTATATTTCTTAGTCAACAAAAAAAGTTGAATATGTTGCAGCAGCACTGAATTATTCAACCATGGTTTGGATCAAGTAGATGGTTAAAGACTTTGGTATTTAGGTTAATTATCCTATTGTTATTCACTATGATAATACTAGCACTATTAACATGTCTAAGAACCCTGTGATGCACGCAAAGAAAAAACACATAAAGATCAAGTACCACTTTCTAAGAGAAAATGTTGCAGACAAAGAAGTGAAATCAGACGATGTGAGCACCAAAGAACAGTTGGCAGATATTTTAACAAAACCTTTATCAAAAGATACTTTTGAGTATCTCAGAGAGAAGTTGGGAGTAATTCCCTCTCCTAAGTCTGATTAAAAAATATAGGAAGAACATTAGTCCTCTGTGACTGATAAATGGTTGACTACTCTACTTCTAGAGTAGTACCTATGCCTAATGGTTTATGGTGCCCTTTTCCATTGATGTCAAAGGGGGAGTATGTACTAAGGGGGAGCATATACTCTGGGGGAGTATATATATGGAACACAAACACAGTCAGAGGAACTGCAGTAGTGTAGAGAAATATTTGATGATGATATTGAGAAGATTGTAAAAGAAAGAGGAAACCATGAACAGAGGATGCTTTTAATATCATATGTTTCCATCAATGTCAAAGGGGGAGATTGTTGGAGATTTTTTTCTGAACAGTTGATTGATTGTATGTTTTTCATTGATGAGAACATACATAGTAGTGATTCTGTATGTACTTATCAAAATGATGATATCAAGGCTTGCATGGTTAGATACATGTTGTAGACATGTTTAGTATGTTATGTTCATACACACAGATCCAGATATGATGTTTCAGTCAAGTTGTGTAATTTTGTTATTGGCAGTTATAGTTCTGGAAGAGTATCTATTCAAAGATAACATATTTAACATGTTTCTTGAGTTGCACCTATCTTCAAGATATGTGTGTGTATATTCATTATTAGTTATGAGTTTATGATAGTTATCTAAAGGCACAAAACATGTTTCAACAAGATTGCAAAGTTAGAGATAATTTGGTGAGGCCGACTTAGTGAAGCATCACGTCTATTCAATTTATATTTGTGTGGTTGTAATTATGCTTGCATGATTAGTAAATCTAAAAAGGATGTTATGAAGAGTTGTCTTACAAGACCCATGATCTCATACTTTGAGGAAGATACTTATAGCAAGTCATTTGTGATACACTAATTGTGAATGATACGAAAAGAAACAAAAAATGTATAGAGAAGAATATCAGTTGTGGTTCATTCTTCAAGAGTCTATGTGAAGAAGAAGTAGAATATTACAATACATTGGAAATGATCAAGACAGCAGGTCTACTCTATAGTTCATCATTAGATATAGTGCATATTTTTTCTATAGAAGGTTGTAGCCTTCACCATTGAAGTAGTGAGCTTTTGGATAGTGAGTCCTCACCCCTAATAGGGTTATTTGTAAAAGAATCCTAACAAGGTTAGACCCTTAACTAGGTCACTATACTTTTTCCTTTGTAAAGAACAACTCCTAATAGGGTTGCAAGATCTTCTAACAGGGATTACTATAAATAATTATAGTTCATTATGGGTGCTAATTCCCACCGGGGTTTTTACCATTTGGTTTCCCCATAATCAAATTATGTGTTGTGTACAGTGTTATCTAAATGTGCATTTACTTTATTGTATTATGAAGTTAAAGAAGTAGAAAGAATTAAAGTTGCTGATAACTGATTCACCCCCCCTCTCAGTTATCCTTTGGGACTATTCTAACAATGCATTCTACCAATACCTCATTTATAAGCCTCATAAATGTTGAGGGAGCATTAGACAAACCAAATGGCATTACAATCCATTCACACAAACCTTCTTTAGTTTTGAAGGCTATCTTCCATTCATCTCCTTCATTTATCCTAGTTTGGTGGTAGCCACTCTTAAGGTTAATTTTGCAAAAGTACTTTGCCCCCCCCTAAACAGTCCATTAGGTCTTAGATTCTAGGTATTGGAAACCTATACATAATGGTGATTCTATTAATGGCACTAGAATCAGTACAAAGTCTCCAAGCTCATCCTTTCTTGGGTGTTGAAATAGTAGGGACTTCCCATGGGCTTATGCTCTTGCTAATTATGCTTTGGTCTAATAGCTCTCTGATTTTCTTGGTTATTTCCTCATTTTGTTGATGGGTCACCTTATAGGAAGCTTTTTTGGGTAAGGTATCTCCTGGTATGAAGTCAATCTTGTGTGTAACAAGTCTCTTAGGAGGTAGGGGAGTGGGTTGGCCATCATTCACAATATCTCTATAATCTTCAAGTATTTCTTTTACCTCATTTGATATCTCTAATTTCTTGACAACAACTTCATCTTTTGGCTTCAATACTAAAGAAAATCCAACTCCTTCTCCTTCTCCTAGAGTCTTCAAGAACTCTTTCTCATCAACCATGAGCACACATGGACTTGATTTCTTCATCTCTCCTTCTTCTATTAGAGACTAAATTTTGAAAGTCACTCCATCTTTCTTTAATGAGTATGCATTCTTGGTTCCATCATGCATGGCTTGCCTATCAAATTCCCATGGCCTTCCAAGTAGAAGGTGGCATGCATCCATGGGAAGAATGTCACATAGAACTTTGTCTTTATACTTTTCAACCGTGAATTCTACCCATGCTTGTTCTCCTACAAACACATGTTGTCCTTTGTTAATCCATGTAACCTTGTATGGGTTGTGATGTGGAATCCTTTTTAAATTTAACTTGGTTTTTGCCTCTTCACTAATGATATTATTAGTTGAGCCTGAATCAATAATCACTCTATGCACCTTTCCTATGATCTTGCACTTCATTCTAAAGAGTGCTCTCCTTTTCCTTGGTTCTTCTTCACTTGGCTCTCTGATTAAGGTCCTCTTTATCATGAGGATCTTGTCTTCCTCTAATTCTAAAGGTACCTCAAATGGGTTGCTGCTGCAACTTGATTCTTCTTGGACATAGTTAACTCTCTTTCCACCTCCCTGAGAAGTAGAACCTTTTTTAAGACACCTATAGGAAGGATGTCCTAGCTGATTGTAGTGGTAGCACTTAAAGGTGGCAAAGTAGGATGCTCCTCTTCCTTGATTTCTGCTACTCCTTCCTCTCCAACTAGTCTTTGAGCTTCTACCTCTGTTGAAACCTCCTCTATTTGAGTTTCCTTCCTAATTTTTAGTATGCTTTTTCTCACTTTACTGCCTTGAATCTGATCCCCTTCCACCATAGCCTCCTTTTCCTCTTCCTTCTCTACCTCTTCCTCTTCCTTTGAAGTTTGATTCTAATTTATTTTTGTTCTTCTCTTCAACTTTCAATGCGACTTGGAAACATTTATGGATTTTTGTGGGAGTCCACAAACTTATTTCCTCTTCGATATTCCATTTTAGGCCTCTGAGATACCTAGCCACCTTGATAGTCTCATCATGTTTGAATCTTGACCTCTAGCACAAATTTTTGAATTCTTCAATATGCGTAGCCACATCCAAATATTTTTGCTTCAAACTCTTCCTCTTCTTGTGTAACTAGATTTCATAATCCCCAAGTAGGTATTGCTCCTTTACCTTGTTTAACATGGCCTTCCAATTTGAAATTGGATGCTTACCCATCTTTTCCCTCTCTTCTTTGAGGTATTTCCACCATGTTAATTTTGAACCTCTTAACCTTGACTCTGCATCTTTTACCTTCCATGCTTCAGTTATGCCCTCACATTCAAAATGATTCTCAATAGCTTCTATCCACTCCACAACTAGTTCACTATCCATTTTTTCATTAAAGAATGGAATTCCTTCAAGAATTTTTCCTCCTAGGCCTCTGAGAGCTTTTAGAAATGGATCCTCACTCATTAGAGGGTCTGGTTCAGGTATTAAGTCTTCTTCATCAACTTTTTGCTTCCCTCTGCTGCTACTAATTAACCTCATCTCCATCTTTTCTTTTAGTTTCATCTACAACTTCTTGAAGTTTTACCTTCATCTCATCCAAGGCTTCTTCAAAGAGTCTACTCCTTTCCCTTTGATTCTCTATCACTCTCTTCTTCTCATCTACTTCCTTTGCAAGCTCTGCATTGGTGACCATCTTGTTTTCACCTACCGATACTATTGGCAAGAACATTTACCACAAGCCCAATCAATTTAAGCTCTGATATCAATCTAATATGGATAGAAGTCTTATTGCTCCTATAGAACCAGCTTGGCTATGCTCTGAGTTATTTCTCTTAGATCTCTTAGGGTGTTCATAACCCTATCTAAGGTAAGTCACTATAAACTTTACCTCCTCTTCAAGACTCAATCCCCATCGACATGCTATTCAACTTCTCCTCACTGAACCAACACAAATAGTTTCATTCAACCAATGATTTCAGAACATTATTCTCATTCTCTTCCCTAGTCGGACTATCATCGAGCTCGCCTAGGGTAAGATCTCCAGAATCATTGTTGTTTCTTATCCTACAGAAAACAAAAAGGAAACTATGTATAAGTGCTCCTCTCAAGTTCCATTCCAACACATGATTCTCACCATGGATTCAGGAATCTCGAGAGGCCATTAGTATTTACAAACTAGAATGGGTGAAGAAATAATAACTTGAAAAATGGAAAATAAAGTAACTAATCTACTTGCATGCAAAAGAACCACAAAGAAACTTGATATCCACTAAACACACATTCTGCAACTTCTCATTACTGGAAACAAAACAAAAGAGTACAATAATTTGCAAATCTCTAACTTTCCTATAGCTTCTCCTCTTCTTCAATCTTTACTCTCTATATATCTAAAAAGAAGGCTTGGGATGTTCTTAATAACCATCCTCTCATTGGAATGACTATAAATATCCACATATTCGTAGGCATCTCTTCAGGAACCATTACAACTAACCGTATTGCCCATAAAAGACAAGATCCACTTTTCACGGGCCGCTACGATGGAATATTGTTGAGCAACTATAATGCAAAACCGAGCTCTAGTTTTCACTAAGCTGCTAGGCACTAGTGTAGGCCGACCTTCTAGGCACCAGTGTAGGCTGATTTTCTAGGAACTAGTGTAGGTCAAGCTACTAGACATGACTTTAGGCCGAGCTGCTAGGCACCAATGTAGGTCAAGATGCTAGGCACCAATGTAGGTTGAGCTGCTAGGCACCAGTGTAGGCTAAGTGCAAGTGATACCAAGTAGCTTATCCAAGGTTCCTGATGCCTTGGTTGGATTTCTATAGGTTTACAAACTATCTCACACACACACAATAAAAGAAACCAACTAAGCAACCTACCAAGACATGGATTGACCTAGTCATATCCATCTTAGGGAAAAAAATGACCTTCTAAGGTCCACACAAACTCTCTTGACTTGGATATAGTCAGTACATGCCATAAATAAAAAGCTAGGGGTTTGAGCTATGTGTGCTCCTACACCATGTTTAATGTATAAGATCCTTTGTACTGGCTTTCCATCTCAAAATGTTGGGGAACAACCATCTATTGGGGAACAATGAAATATCCTTTTCCTCTCACTCATCTACATTATATCTGTCCTTCCAAGATGTAAACAACTCATTTATAGGCCAAGGGAAATTAATAACTTCATTTTTCTTGTTATTGAACTCATCCCATTCTATCTTCATTTTTTCAACCTCTTTTCTCTAGAGTCCAAAATATGATCTGGCATTTTCGATTGTTTCCACAGTTTGGACCAAAAAAAGTGTTCTTTAAAGGGTATTAATACTATTCATCCTTAAATATAACTCCTCATCCATTTTTCTTTTTTCTTTAATGTATCATTCTCACTGAAGATGCTACAAAATATCTCAAAACAAAATTTGGAGTATTCCCTCCTCAGTTTCTTATCTCTTCTCTGGATGATCTTTCTTCTTATTTTAGAATCCAACAAGTCTTCTAAAAAACTTGTAGGTGGTTTTTATTGAATCATCATGTTCTCTTAATTTTTGGGTAAATAATAAAATAATTTTAGGTCAAACTTCCTCCCTATCCACTTATGAAAAATTGGCTCTAATGTTTCCTTATCCAATTCGATAGATTTTATAATATTTCCTATTATTTCCCCACCCAAATAAATAGATACATGCTCTAATCCCTCAGAAAAATTTTAATGGTGTCCCTCACCTTTTCTTCATACTTTTGACTAATTATGGTTTGGGAATACTGGAACTTTTGGCTTTTGTTTTCCCAATCCTCTCTTACTTTTTTCAACCTTTCTCTCTTTGCTTCTAGCTTTTGTTTCTCATAATTAAGTTCTTCTTCTGATGTGGAGCTAGGAGGCATAGGGCAGGGGGATATTTTATGAAGGCTTGGATGCATCTTGAGAAGTCATCATTTGAGGAGATGCCTGGATTGATGTCCTCTTAGATGGGAAATTATCATGTCTTTCTCAATGAGATTTTTATTCAAATCATTATATTCCTTAAGAAACATTTCCATTATAATCCTAGTCTCTTCTTTTTCCTTACCATCTTTCTCTTCCACCTTCATATTAAATTTGGAAGATTCTAACACTATACTTGATGCTTCCACCCTTTAAGTTTCTCTAACTCTTTTTAGCATCAAGCTACCTGAATAATCATCTTGGAAAATATCATTTATTTTTCTAACTTCTTTGTTCAATGAACAAATAACTAAGGCAACATGATCATCAATGGATTTATCTACTTTCATTTCCTGTTGAGTTTCTTCTAGTGTAGCATGCACAATTTTTGTTTCCTTTCTAACAACATAAAAAATAATAGCATCTACAATGTCCCATTCTAGAAGAATGAGGACTCCTAACCTCCTAACCAATTCTCTTCCCTCTTTAGGGTTGACCTTCCCAATTAACTCTAGAATTTATTTCTTTATTTAAGATTCTATTTCATTCATTTCCTTATCAGGTTGGTCCTCCTGTCCCTTCAAACATCTTTCCTTAAATTCATCAATGTGAGTTCTCCACAAGAACTACATAAATGCCTTGGCTTTCAAAAAATTGTCATCTGAAAAGAACTCATCATTGGTATGCTTTGTTATGTGATCTAATTCTTTCCTAGAAAACTCTTCCACTATCAGATCCATCTCAACATGTTTGTGAGATTCAGGCATCCCTTACTTCATTTCTTGGTTTGTCACAAAAAAATTCCCTGTGCTCCCCATTTTTAGCAATTGTTCTGCTACTACTTTCTCATGAATGTGCAAAGAGGATTGTGAAGGTTAATATACATTTTCAATTTTTCCCCTCTTCATTTTTCCTTTGCCTCTTTGAGGAGGGAAGTCATCTCGAGTCAATACCCATTGGCCTTTTTCCTTTTGAGGTAGAAGTTTCCTCACCATGTGTTTTCTTTGTAATTTTCTAAGAAGATGAAGGCACATCTTGCATATTCTGACCACTCTGGGATGTCTTCCCTCTTGGAATTACAACTTTGTACCCCTGCCTCTGGTGATAAACATATTCCCCTGGTGGGATAATCCTATCATGTGTGGACTTTCTTAGGATAGACTTAACCTTTTATGGTTCTTCCTTCATTAAAACATCTTTCTTTTTATTTAAAGCCTACATAATTTCTTCAAAGAGTGTCATTAAGGAATCAATATTCTTCTCCATAGGCTTGAAAAATTTCAATGGATCATAGCCGTAATCACAACATTTTACAAAATCTAGTGCCTTCTTATAAACCAACCATCTTTCCTTTCAAATCTCATGTGTTCTTGCAAGTTGAATTCATTCCTAATAAAATCCTCAAGAAAATGGAACTTTATCCTCTTTTTAAACTTATCAATGATAAATGTCGCAAGCTTAGCACATCTTACCACTAAGGCTGCTAGATGATAAGTTCAAAATAACTTTTCCATATGCACCCAACCACCCTTGGTGATAACAAACTTGTGAACAATTTTAATAGTGAAAAAAATAGTTCCTTTGCACTTTCTGGTCAAGGAAAACTCCTACAGACCATGAATCTACCTAATTATCTTAGTAATACCCATTTTGAGAGGGACTTGATAAGGGATTTTATGTGGAGTTCCTCTAAAACCATATACTTTGAATATAGTTGAGATAGGATATAAAATAATATCACCCCAATTGTGCACTATCTTAATACTCTTAGCATATTGCTTTGGTCTCAGGAAAGACAACAAAGACGTGGGCATCCCGGGGTTTTTAGAAAACAAAATTTCTCCAAGCCTTGAAGAAAATCATCTGTCAAATCTAATGTAACTATCCCCTTTCATGTCCTATGATAAATCCATGCTCCATAGTTGGACTCACATTTCTTCCCCATCTTCAACAAACAAAAAATCTGTTTCCTTCTCAAAATAATGTGAACCTTTAAAAGGAAAAAGCTCATCAGCATAGAGTACCACTCAAATGGTTTATCTACCTTTCCATTCTGAACACCAATTAAATTATTGTGGTTTAGATTGTCTACATAAGGTGCAAAGAAAAAAATGATAGGAAAATGAGGAAGGAGAATCTGAACCATCATGAACATGTAATGGATGGGCATCTTTGTCTGTACATAATCTCCAAAAACCTAGCTCAAAGCACTATATATACTTCTAGCCTTCATATTAAAATAATCTAACTTGATTGGTTATGGTGTAATGGATCCTACTACAACCAAATCTACAATATTTATGAAGAATTCTTGTACAGGTCAATTTCTAAGATAATTCCTTTGAGACTTGTAAATCTCCTTTAATGTATCAAAATTAATTTCATCAAGTTGAATGGACGGTTAATTTAGTTGCAAAACTTTTCGAAGTTCTTTAGCTATGATACTCATCAGAGCATCTCCATTTACATCTCTCACCACCCTAGCTACATGATAATAATTTTGACCCACCTGCAGTAAAATATTAGTGTCCATGAATATACCTAGGACTACAGGCTTCACTACATCAAATTGTCATATGTTGATACTAGGAGAATAGATAGTTATTTGACTTAATGGTACTTTGAACAATACCAAACTAGTCATGCCAATTTTGGCATCTCACCCATTTTACCTTGTTGTACAAATGCTCACCAATATTTAAACAAGGGTTTCTTGGTGGCAACTCTTTGGTCTTACTCGAGTCATTGGTGGATCTATGTAACTATTACAGAGATCATCACACACATTTCTTTCCTGGCAATATACTTTATCTGTGAGTTGTCTTCATGGCACGATCTCTAAAATAGGGAATCTTTACTAGAATAATCTATACTTTTCAAATAAATCCTACTCACTTTACAAGCCTAAAATTCAACTTGAATTAAAATTCACAAGGTGAAAAAGTGAAATCATAGAATAACATACTATCTCTACAAATGCTGGATAGAAGAATAAAAATGCCGCCATTTGGCTCTGCTTCAGTTTATTTGAAAATTATAACATTTGAAACATCAGGTGGAAAATCTTATCACACAAATTCATGACCTTTTTGAATTAAATTTTCACTGAGATGGCTAGAGTTTCTACAATAACTTTCATATGTTTAAAAATCCACAGCTCAATGGTTCAACAAACTTACTTTCATAAAAAAATCAAAACTTTAAAACATGACCCCAGATTTTAGCAATGTCTCATCATATCATTCGGCCAGCAACAGTTAAAAGAAACCACAATTAACTTGGACATGTTTCCTTCAGGAACAATCCCTTGAAGACTAAAAATGGTGCGTCAGTATATAGAGGAATTACACGAACTGTATGATGAACTCAAACTTACATCACCTTTAAACTCCCTTTGAAATCGGTGACCCATGATCACAAATGCTGCTAGTCAACCACACACAATACCTAAATGAGTAACATAAGATCAAATTTTCTTAAAGAAAACACACCTACAGTTAGATTATATTTAATCTAACCATAGTTTATCATGCCACATATTTACAAAATACAAGCCCTACTTCCCAGAAAGGATATATTTCAACTAGGTGCAATGCCTCAATGAATATCATCATCTCAGCTTTCCCTCAAGGAAACACACCAACTGTGAGATCAAAAGGGATCTGCATGAACTTGTTAGAATAATTTAGAATAACTAACAGGGGGGGGGTTTGAGTCAGTTTGTTGGAATAATAGAAAGGTATGTACTTAGAGGGGAGGGGTGCATCAGTATCCTTAATTTTTTTTCAAACAAATATTTGTTACCATAAACTAAAATAATCCGACTATGCAGATTTCTTTCACAATATATATTATGTTACTTCTAAAATAAAAAAGCATGTAATCAAAACAATAAAACATTCATGAAACTCAAATACACATAACACATGTATTTTGGTATTGCATAAAACCCTTGTTAGAAGGTACAAACTACGGTGGGGATAAGACCCACAAA
Organism: Thuja plicata; assembly: GCA_018584345.1. Lineage (NCBI taxonomy): Eukaryota > Viridiplantae > Streptophyta > Pinopsida > Cupressales > Cupressaceae > Thuja > Thuja plicata. Next base: position 266,574 of record MU225002.1, on the reverse strand, counting down.
GCTTCACTACTGCAATAATAAAGTAGTCAGTTAGAGCTTACAAAGATTGATCACTTGTGGTGACCTTAACTCGTTAGGGGTAACAATAATATCAATTAGATCTACCTTGTATGAGGATTTTTCAACACAAAGTAATTGTGCACTCTGTTAGGATATTTAACCAAAGATGGTTAAGTCTACTATGTTAGGAGATTTTGGGCTCTAATAGAATTGTTGGAGAATAACAAATGTGAGATCTAAAAAAAATATAATCTAAATATTGTAGATCAAAGATCTTTTGAGTACAATAAATCTATCACCTTGTTGTGCCTAGTAATACCTTCTATACTACTTCTATGGACATTAGGTTTGAAGGCCTAGTTAACAAATACATAATCATCTGTATGGATGATTTAATAGTCTTTTCCCAGGTTAGGTGTGATCATTCCACCCACCTCGCTCAGATCTATGAGAGATGTCGCCGATATGGTATCTCCCTCAACCCTAAGAATTTCATATTCGGGGTCATCGAAAGGAAGCTACTCGGGCATATTGTCTCTGAGAAGGGGATATCCATTGACCCTGAGAGAATTGAAGCACTGCTGAGTTTGTAGATGCCCAACAACAAAAGGGAGATGAGATCTTTCTTTGGAAAGATAAATTGTGTCTGACGATTAATCACTAGGTTCCCCGAGATAGTTAAACCACTCAATGACATGATGATGAAAGATACCAAGATTGAGTGGAGACCTGAAGAAAAGAAAGTGTTTTCTCAGATCAAGAAAACCATAGTGGAGGCACCATTCCTAGCAAGTCTAGACTATTCCCTCCTGTTCCATATCTATTCCTTCACTTCACTGTATTCTGCAGTGACATTCCTAACCTAGAAAGTTGAGGGGAAAGAGTGACCCATTTCTTTCATGAGATCCCCCTTCAAAAATGTTGAAGTTTGATATATACCTTTGGAAAAGAAGGCCTTCGCTCAAGTCCAGACCGTGAAGAAATTCAAGCATTATATTCTCTGGAGAAAAGTTCATGCTATCATTACAAACTAGGTTGTCAGATCTTTATTGGTGTAAAGTGAGTTGGGAAAATGACAGGGGAAATGGATGGCCATCCTCCAAGAGTATGATCTCGAGATGAAACCAATGAAGATAGTCCAAGGCTAGGGACTATGTATAGAAATGGTGAAAGTAACTCCAAACATTGAATGTCAAACCTATACTATGGATTCCATCACTTATAATCCATGGTATACCGACCTGGTATACCTGTTGCTTAATAATAGATTCTCAGAGGGGCTTCCCCCTAACAAATTTTGTGCCCTGTGACTGAAAAGAACATATTTCATGATTAAAAATGGAACACTTTTTCGTAGGAATTTCAAATGGATTTAACTCTGGTGCATAGACAAGGACCAAGCGGCCAAGATGATAGAAAAATTCCACTAGTAGTTCCGAATCAGGCATGGCTCAGAAAATGCCACTTCCCAAGAGATTCTCTAGGATAGATACTACTGGCCCTTCATCTTCAAAGACATCTACACTCATGTGAGGAAGTTCCACACTTGTCAAACTGCATCCTATTGTGAGCAGAACCCGGCCATGCATTTACAACCAGTCTTTAAATTTTGACCCTTTGCCCAATGGCCATTCAATTTTATTAGGGAAATAAACCCCAACTCATTTGCCAACAACCAGTATATCCTGAAAGTGACCGATTAGTGCACCCAGTGGTCTGAGGAAAATCCATTCAAGAACAACAAGACAGATGTAGTTATCAAATTCTTGGAAGAAAACATAGTCACAAAATTTGGAATTCCCTTCACTATAGTGTGTAAAAACTGTCCAGTGCTTTCTTTAGCATAGTTATTAGAATGGAACTATGAGAGGAAGATCACCTTACAGTTCTCCAGCAATTATTACCCCTAGGGTAATGGTATGGCTATGTCTACCAATAAAAATATGTTGGAGGTGATCAAACATTTGTTAGAATAGAACCCCTGGGACTGGCACCAAAACCTTAGTTTTCCCCTTTGGGCAGATCGTATCAGAATCAAGGTAGCCCTAGGGAACTCCCCATTTTACCTAGTTTATTACTATAATCTTGTGTTCCCTATCAACTTGCAAATCCTGATTTTATAGTTTATGCAAGAATTTAACAATCAGGACAACATTGTGGAGGTTCAGCTCTTGAACCTGGTGAGAATGGTGGAATAAAGAGATGCGACACTGGAACATTTTGCATGTCATCAAGTCATCTTGAAGTGATGGTTTTACCAAAGATCCTAGTACAAATCCTTTTGGGTTTTAGACCTAATTCTTCTTTGGGACAAGGCCTGAGAGAAGAAAGGAAAGCACACCAAATTTCAAAGGCTATGGATCGGACCATACCTAATCTCAGAGATCTGCAGGGCTAACACTTATCACCTTAGTACCATGACTAGAGAAGTCATCCCATTTCCTGTCAATGGACATTTCTTGAAGAATTACTTCAAATGAGGTAGGGGGTAAGTTTCCCTGAAGTTGTATTATATGTAAACGCTTTCCCACTTGTAAATATATTTTCTCTGTGCTCCCTGGGAGTGTCTTTCCCTTGTAGATAATTTGTTGGCAGCATTCTGGGCTGTCTTCTTTCATCTTTGCTTTTTATTTTTTCTTTGCTTCTTGTTTTTTAGGTTCCCGGCATGTTGTCCTCTTCTTGTAGATAGGTATGCTTCGCATGACATCTAGTACCAGGAATGGTGACTTGTGCATTTTGGGTAGTCCAGAATCTATTGTTAGCATGGTGGAATTTGTTCGCACTCTAGGGTTATTTTTTATGTATGGTAAAAGTTTATGGGTAATATTCATCAGATTCATATCCTAAGAGTCCTGACATTGGTTAATAGAAAATCTAAGAAGCAAGTAATCGTATGGTTCTTGAGAGCAAATCGATTGTACTGGTTATTGGCCAAGTCTGAAAAATCAAAAAAATATCTTAGTTTTGGACCGTCTCTCCTATTCAGCAAATTAAAATGGATGGCAAGGTGAAAGAAGTACCAATGTAAAAATTATCTAAGCTTAAGGTTCGGGGTGAAAGAAGTACCACCTTCCCCATCTTCAAAAGAAAAGAAATATAAAAAATAGAGAATTCTAGTATCTTGGGGATCATGCAAGATATTGTGATTTTGGTCTGGTATTTAGTGCCCTCTCTTTTCTTCTCTCTAAAGTCATTGACTTGATTTTCTTCCAAAGAACACACCTCACGGCTAACAAAAGATCAAAGGATTGAATGAATGATGAGTTAGATTCTCTCATTCACCTTGCACCTTGCAAGCAGAATGCTCTAGGTAAAGGTGAGTTTTGGTTTCGCTAACAATAAATTTTGTAGTTCTTAAATGTGCTAAGGTATTTTTCCTAGTTAGTCACCATTTTCTATGCCCTACATACCCATCCCTACATTTTTTTGGAAATTTTTTGGGTCCCCCTATTTTTCTTTTTCCTTGTTCCTTATCTTTTGTTTTCTTCTGACATTTGCTTTTGCAGGGTCATTTTCTTTTCTTTTTGGTTTCTCTCCCTCCGGGACACTATCCATAAGTTTTTTTTGTTTGTGCTAGCCATACTCTAGGATTCTCTATCACTACTTCCTCTTTTTTTAGAGGGTGTGGTTGCCTAGGATCCCCAGGCCCGGAGTTCGGAGGTTTGCATTTTCTCAGGACTTGCAGAAGGAAGCGGTACATTTTCACCCTAGGGGTATAAATATAGTTTCACTTGTCACTTTCACATTTATCGTGAACAAGATTACCCAGAGCGATTAAGAGTGATTAGAGAAAAAATTTCGTTAAGTACAATTTTCTTTGGAAGGTATAATAGCGCTTTGCATTGAAGTTGGTATTCAAAGCTAGTGAGCACTTTCGGCTTTCCTGCATAGATTTTAGTGATCGTAGTCCATGATGCTCCCTGGTTTATAGAGCACTTCCCATGCTCCTCCTCCTGCATCTATCTCTCTTATGGTTTTCTATTTTCTTTTCTTTGTTCTTACCTTTCTTCTTTTCTCTTTCATTATTTGGCCTTGCCTCCATTTTTGTTTTGTTTTCTAGTTTGTCATCGCCTCCCATTGCTAGGATGGCTCCACAGGAAGGTTTTCTACCTTCCTTGCATTATTTTATTTCCTATAAATAGTGTACATTCTTGTAGATTCTGTAAGTAGTTGTAATTTCTATGTAAATTTTTGTAATTTCACTGCAAATTGCAAATAGGTTGTAGGATAGGTTTTTTTCTTGTAAATTTCACCTTTCTTTGGCTTCCCATGTAAATTGGGTCTGTATATTGATTTATAAATTATCTTGTTTAGCCCTTCCTATGGAGAGCTCATAATGCTCTCTACATTGCATAACTTAAGGTTTTGAGCCCACCTATATGGTGTCCACCTGTTTTGAACTTGACACCTTTCCTGTTTGAGCTATGGTGGTTTTCTCTCTCTTCTATCACTTCATCATTTATGGTGGGATTAAATTCCCCTCACATATACATTCAAAACCATCCCATCTAGAATTCAATTTGTTCGTATCTAGATATCTGTGACCATTAATGCAATTACGCCATTTATTGTGTGACCATGTGACAACCCATGTTATCTTAGTATGGCTCACTACTTGTTCACTTTAGTAACAGTTAGTTTCTCTGGACTTTGGGTGCTGAAAATTCCATGGACCTTCATCCCATTTTGTCACATAGATTTTTCTCTTAAAACTAGACTTTTTCATTGTGCCCAACTAAAAATTCTTTTTTTGGTGTTTTAAAATGATTTATGCTTTGAAAACCACTAATATACCTATGGATACATCTTAAAGAGTGGTTAACTAAAAGTATAGGAAATTTGAGGTAATTGGACCAACTATAGGGACAAGACTATCCTCTACACTATTGGCTCTACAAGACAAAGGAGGGTACACCTAATCTAGTTCAATATTTAATGTTTTACAATTCCTTATGGATTTAAAACCACAGATAGTGATAAGAAAAATTTGAGTGATGACCAATCATTCATGGATTATTAATTACCATGAATAAACAATAACCCAAAACTACCAAACATAGGAAATGTTTACGAATGGCATTGATTATAAAAATTAGAATATAGAAAAGATAGATCTAACATGTATCAATAAGGAATGTACTAATCTCTAATCAATGCCTTATCCATTGGGAAATTCTTCTAGTTTAGGAGCTGAGTACAGAAACCAAGTATTGTCAAAGACTCAAAGCCATAAATATAAATGATCTCTAACCAAACACTACTTATAAGATCCTCCTTTAGACAACCAAATGAACCTATATCATATCCATATCATAATTTAATCTGATCCTAGATAAGAACCAAATAATATTGACATACACATAGATAAAGTCTATGAAGTGAATCAGAAAATTCAAAAGATATACACCAAGTAGAGACTTGAATCTGAGAAAGCTTATATTAAGTATGGTGAATCTTTATTTTGTATCAATCTAATATAAAACATTTACCACTTCAATAATATGAAAAATATCTGAACATTTCTATTATATCCTTAATATAATCTAATGCAATCTCTAAACTACATTCCTAATAGAACCAAAAATGAAACCTCTTTGAGTCAAACCCAGTTGAAACTCTCTGTGGAGACAAAATTAGAACATCTGTACAATGAAGATAGAATAATATATAGAGTTGAAGAAAACTCTTGATTTATCCTTTAATAGACACCTATCTTTTCCCCCAAATATCTCTACAAATATCCTCTCTTTCTTCAACCACTAAAATCTGATCTCCCTTGAAAATAACCTCCTTTCTTCTCTATCCACTTTGCCTCGTCAAAATATGAAAATCTCCCGTGAATGTTTTTAAAATCTAATTTTATGCATTCCTCCTTTTGAAACAAAAATACTTCAAATGTTATGTGTACTATTTAATAGTTTGAATTCTTGCTTTAGCACTTTTCATTTAATAGACTATTTGGTGATATTACTTGTGCAATCTTATTCTGTCGATAATTTATTTAAAACTATAGATGTTGCTTTATAGTTATTCACTTTTATCTCCTTTATTTTAGCACATTATACTCTTTTTTTCTACTATTTAATCCTTATTTATGCACTTTCTACATAGAAACCACTAGATCTCAGCACGTGTCACCTTTTCATTCACTCTGAAATCTAGCTGGGTACCTACATCATCTTCCTCTACCTGGGCCTGCCACTTGTGGAATTTCCACATGTCGATAGGGCGCAATGCCTTAATGGAATTTCTCCACACCTTTTGGGATCAAGGAATTGTGTCAGTAGTCAATATCACCTACCTTGAGATGTGTATCCAACAAACCCTTATGTGTTGTGAGTTTTCCATGTCATCCTCCACCTAGTGTCCACCTTAGTGCTTTGTTATTGGCCTGTAACTGCCATGCATACTACAAAATTACCTACGTAAACCCTACCAAAATATGTGTGTTTGAAGTAACCCACTAACCAAGTATGATCACCATTTTTGCATTTGGATGCATTGTGCACAGCCTCATCTCTTATTTTCATATTACATTACAAGCTCTTTTTGATATAAAATTTGAATATTTCCCTTCTAGTATGCATGTGGGATAATTTCCGACAGTAATTTTTAAATCTCCAAGTACTGTGTGTCCTAAATTTTGGCTCACCTACCATATCGAGCACATGCCTCTACTGGTAGTTGTTGTCGAGAGCTCTTTAGCTCTTGACTTTACATTATAGAATAAGAATTGACATATAAAAACATTAATAAAATTCACATCCTAGTGAATGTGGAATTAAAAGCTAAGTGTCTATTTGCAAAACAAAACTACCCTACATGTAGTAACTCCTTGAAACAGTTCTCATCCTTCCACACCACATTGGGGCGAAGCCTTTGATGGACGACACCAGGTAAGAACTTTTATCTTTTGCATGAATGATGATTCAACTATAAGCTTCCCACTTGATGTACTAACTATCATTCATGATTCATTCACGATGTTAATTGATATTGGGGTAGGGACACAACAAGGTTCAGCTTGAAGAGTCAAATTTTGATGGCTATGAGATCCACTTAAAGGAACAAATTTAGGATTCAATTTGTCAAGTTGTCACACTAACTCATCCAACCTTATTTAAAGTAGATATCTGTCCTAATGGCTGAACTATTATTCCCTGGTTCTCTCATAAATATCTTGGACAATCGGGAAATCAACCGTCAAATATTTTTTTATTAACATCTAGTCTTGGTAACTTAGTCTTGGTAAGAGTAGTTGAGACCACACTTCTTCTGTAGCATGTTTCAGTTTGAAAAAGTTCCAAATTTGGGCTCCCTCTTTGGAAGGAGCAATGAAAAGCAACAATATTTCTTTGATGGATGTTCAAACCATTACTGTAGACAAATAAAAATGGTTCATTACATATGCCCCCTTTTGAACATGTCTTCTATATTGTGTGTTTGATCTTTATCATTCACTAATATTGTGTCATTCTTCCATGTCATCAATTACTAACATTTCTCTCATTTTGGCCAAAATTAATCATCTTCCTAAATCAGTCCAACCAAGTCCTAATATTCCTAAATAAATCTAAGATCATTCCAAACTCATATCAATGTATTATCAATCTCTTTGAATCAATCCTCTGGCATTGTCAAAGTTCATTGATGCCTTATTATCATTTAATTCCTACAATAGCATTGTCAAAGTTCATCGATGTTATTTCATAATCAATCATCATTTCAAGAGAATTATCAAAGTTCATCATTGCCTCATTGTCACTTTCACATTTCAAGAGCATTGTCCAAGTTCATCAATTTCTCCCTATCTTTATTTATCCTCTAACATCATCCAAGTTCATTGATGCCATTATATAATTTCAAATCATTATCGCGAGAGTATTGTCAAAGCTCATCGATGCCTCATGATTTCCTAAACTATTCCTGAATGATCAGAATTGATCCTAATCCTTATCAATATCATAAAAATCATGTCAATTTTACATTAATACCTTTAATTTGATTGACTATTCACTAATTTATCCTCTTGGGACGAATAACCTATGGTTTATCCCTATGTCCTAATTGAATAAATTAATAACTTTTATTTATTCCCCCCTTTTTCTCTGCCTTCACAATTAATTAATTTTTAATTAATTAATTGTCTAATTCAAATTTATGTTATTTTATAATTTCATAAATACTAATTTATATTTGTGAGGAATATTGATTTATTAATTGATTAAATCCTCCTAATCTCACGTAATTGTCATATCTCTTAATTGAGGATTCACATCCTGATTAATGTGCTTCTTGAATATATTCAGTATCTTCCATATCTTCAGTATTTCTTCATTCATTTTCCCCCTAATCATGCTTCCAAGAATCCTACCTTCGTTTCCCTTCATCATGCATTGATTTTATGCAATCTTAACCTAATTGCCTCTCATTTTCTATAAATTGAGATGCATTATTCTCATTCAAGGTTAGAACTGTTGGAAATACAATAATGGGAAAGAAAGATACTGAGAGGGGGGGTGAATTATATCTTCAAAATGAAACACTTAAAACAAACTAATCCACATTCATACATATATGAATCTAATTTAATATCAAATAGCATCCACACAATGAAATAAATAACTCATAACACAAGAACTTGGTAACCCAGAAACCCAAATAGGTAAAAATGGGGTGGAGATGACACCCACAAAATTCTCCACTACTGCAGTAATAAAGTGTGCTTGTTAAGGCTAAAAAATGATTACAAAATACAATCCCTTGTTAAAGGTCTGCCCAGTTAAGAGCTAAAGATCATTACAATCTACCCTGTGAAAGGATTTCAACTTACAATAAAGTAAACACTCTATTAGGAGATTTAGAAATATTTGCTAGAACTAATCTGTTAAGAGATTTTCACTTGATGCAATGATTAGAATGTCTCAAGTATTGTTCCTTCATTATGCACTTAGATGCTGATGATAGATCTCTTCTTTCCAGTACCTTCTATGATCTCACAATCTGATAAAACTTTACTTTGTTGTTCAGTGTGTTTTTGCTCTGCTTGATCTTTGCTTGTTATGAAAATAACCCTTTGCGCATTTCACTTCAGAATGTAGTCACCACACACTTCTTCTGCTCTCTTCTTACACACACAATAGGGTTTAGAAGCAATCTAATGTATCCGTTCAAGTCTGATAGTGAGATCTAGATCAACGATCAAGATCTAATACCCATACCTTGATGGTATTACAATTAATGTACACAATAGATAATGCATAGGTTAAACAATTAAATGCATAACTAACTCCATAGAAGAATATTAAATGTATACATAAGTCGGCCTAAAAAGATTATAGAAGTCATCCTAATCACTTATCCTTGAAGTTTGAATCATTCCAGACATGTATACAAAAACTATTCTTCTCGGAGCTTGACTTCTCTGTTTCTAGACACTTAACATCTCTGTATCCTACTTGGCTCGGCAATGTAACTTGGCTTGGCAATGTAACTAGGCAAACTGAATACTGCTCGGGAATGTTGCTCGGCCTTGCATAGTTTTAGCTCGGCCACAGTGATAGCCAACTAAAACTGCCTAAATGAATGACTAAGTGTTGGTCACTAATCATCAACAGAACTTAGAGATTAACAATCTCCCCCTTTGATATTAGTGGAAAAAACACACTTATCATTACTTCTATTTCATTCCATCAAAATGTTGCCTCAGTATACTAAGTACTCCCCCTAGGAATATACTTAGAATTATTCATACAAAAAGTTTACATGCCTTAAAAAATATATACAAGTGTACATGTTCTGTACTGATGTATCATACTATATCTTTTCCAACTTCCTTACAAATTTCCCCCTTGTTTTTGTCATTGATGGCTGGTGGGGTTAAGTTGTACTTATCCAAAAATTGTTTATGAAGCTACATGGTGGATTCAAATGTAGTATCCCATCTTTCCTTAGCAATCTCCATAACTTCCAATTTTATTTCTAGCTTCGCAGCTAGACTCACTAAACTTTTTGCAGTTAATAGATTTGCATTGCTCTATGATAACTCATTTGCAATTGAAAGTTCATCCTGTATTACCTCCAAGTGAGGCAATAGGCTTGTCTGAATAGTTATCAATTTGGCCCTAATTCAACCATCTTCATCCATAAGCTCAGCTATTCTCCATTGTGCATTGAGCAACTTAGTAAGATGTAAAGAACTAGAAGTATTATCCTTACCCAAAGTAGTTCCAGTTGATCTCAAATCTAATTATAGCTTCTCAACAAGCTATAGATTATCCTTTGTGAAAAATTCAACATCACATAATTTCCTATACAAAGAATAAACATTGGCTGTAACTTTCTCTAAAGTTTCTATAAGAATAGAAAGTTCAACCTATTTTTTTGCAATCCCTTCTGAGATTTTCTCTAGAACTTTGGTCTCAAATCTTCTCTTGGACCATTGTAGAAGTTTTTTGTTGATGTCTATGTCATCATCAGTTACCTTATGTACAATGTTGACTAGCTGATCAATAATTGGAGCTTGAGGTATTTCATCCTCTAAGTCAAAATCCTTTGCAAATATATCCTTGATATCATGCAACACCTACTTTTGCTTCTGTTCTATCTTCATCTCTTCATGTCTCTTCTTTCTCTTAAGCAATTATTGAAGAGTCCCTATTTTTTCAAAGGATAATTCATTGGGATCCCATTGTAGAATCACAATGACCTCATCTAATGTTACATCTAGAATTTGAGACTTCTTCTTTAGAACTTTCTTTCTCTTTAACTCTGGTGAAATTATGCTCGGCTGCATAATACCTTTTTTGTGTGATAGTGTCAATGTCCATTGCCTCTTTTAGTTCTATCAATATTGCCTGTGGATTGGGCATACCACTAGTTTTAGGACCTATGGGAGTGGATGATGCAGAGTGTGGTAGATCAACCAACACTTGCATTTCCTCTTCTTCCTTAGGCTTATCAACAGTATCTGTTATCACTACTCCACTATCTAAAACTATTTTCACAACCTCTAAAATAGGTGGATTCTTTGAAGTTACGTCTTGTGCATTTGTTTTCTATTTCTCTTCACCTTTCTGATCATTGACAACTTCAATTATCTCATTAGATGTTGTGGTCTTTCCTTCTTTAGTATCAATTGCCTTAATAGGTGAATCAGTGTTTGTACCACTTGGCATGTCTTGTTCCTCGGCATTCAAATTACTTGGATCATTAACTATGAAATCCACCAAACTATCTACAGTTAGATCAACAAAATTAGTTGAGTCTAATGCATCTTTGGTCTTGTCCTATTCTATAGCAATTTGACCTTGAGTCATCTCTAGCTTAGGGGTAGTTTCCACTTCTTTTGTCTTTTGCACGGATGTTCCCTCACCAGATTTCTTATCTTTTGGAACTATCAGTCCAAAGGTTTCCTTCCAAATTCTTGTACTCTACTGTACTACACCTTCAATATCATTTTTTAGAACAACATAGCCTTTGAGTTTAGGAATAAACCTATTCTTGTATTCCTCAATGAATTTGGCTCTTTGTTTTGAGGTTAATTCAGGTATTACCTTGGCTACAGTTCCTTCCCTGATCTATCTCTCTGTGGTAAGTGAAAATTCCCATTTTCTTGATAGAAAATCATATAGTTCATTCGGAACATGATTTCCTATCTCTATAGGAGTTAACTTGAAAGTACTCATCATATTCAAGAGTGCTTCCAGAAATTTGTGCCTATCCACATTATTCAATTTCTCATACTTAATAAACTTGAAAGTTGCTAACCCTGCTAAATTTCTCAAAGTGTCACATACCTCATCAATACTTTCTACTTTCTTGAATTGTGCTTTAGGTATGTTGCTGGGTTCATCAATTTTAGTCTTTTCATCATCACTATCTATCCCCAAGTCTAGCTTCCTCCTTGGTCTCTTTGCTGGCTTACACGGCTCTGCCTTAGGAACAATTTTAGCTTCCTTTCCAGAACTACTTTCTGCAACCTTCTTCTTTTTATACAATTTTGTTTGTACTTCTACAGAAGAATTAATACTAAATGCTCTAGTCCTTGGAAAATTACCTATAGGAGGTGTAACCTTAGGTTTATCTTTGCTCAGCTTGGTTACAATGACAATTGATGGTCATTTACCCTTAGCTTTCTTAGTGATTTCTTTTGATGCACTCACTTCCTCTTCTATAGATATATCCTCACCTTTTCCTATGGTCAGGCCTAAAGGTGCATCCTCAGGTTCTTCATCACTACCTAAACCAAGCATTTTCTTCAGGTTTTTCACAATTTTCTTTCTTTTCCTTTTCATAGTTCCCTCATTCAAGCTTCTAGAGATTTTAGCTTTAGCTTCATCAAAATTTCCAAACCTGTAGTATCAATTGCCTCAGCTAGGGGTGCAATGATGGTATTTGATGCTTCATCAATGTTAGTTTCATATGGAAATGGTTGTAATCATGCTATCCTAGGTGTCATAGCCTGGATATATGTGTTATCCGTATCAACTAGAAAACAAATTTCTTCATAGTGCTTCTCCACTAGTGATCTAGGAATCCTATTTCTTAATCTTATTTTCTTCTTGAATTCTACAAAATAGCTCCCCATAATGCTATTGAAATTGCTTCCTAGTTTCTCAATACCTTCACTAATCTAAATTGTAATGGGTCTATCCTTTTTCCAAAAAATATTTCCCAATGTAGGAAATGTATCATGAATGTAGAAAAATATACAGACTAGTAAGGAACCAAACTTACATGATGAGCTTTTAGCCTTTCTGATTAATGATAGGTTCTTGGCTAATTGTGTCTGTTGTAGCTCGGAAAGATCATATGTATGATTCTTCTTAAAAAATTTCCATGCTTGATCAATGGATGTACAAGGAACACTATCCAATCTACTCGACTGATAGAACTTATGTTCTATTACTCTTACTCCAAAATCAAGTTCTAGGTCCTTAATTGTAGAGATAGTCATACCTCTGTTGTTCCATATGGATCCAGTGTTCAGTGTAATTTCTTCTTTGTTGTTATCCCTCATTGTCCATTTTCCATTTACTACAGGATATCCAGTCACTCGATGAATCATGTTTTTAGTAATCTTGACTAGTCCATTATCCAACCACATACACATATCATGAACTTGGCTAAGGATAACCTTAATCTATTCATCTTTGAAACCTTGTGGAAAATCTAGGGCATTTGTTAACCCTTTGTCTGCTAAATGTTTGAATTCTCCCTTTAGAACTCCATCGACACACAATTTGTTGTAGGATTTCCTCAATTCACTATCACCTACTTCACCAATCTTAACCATGTAACATGATCAAACATCATGGGTCATAAGTACCTTGGGTGGAATGGATGAGAGGGCTCCCATTAAATCACTCTAAATTGCACTTTCAGGAATGGCTCAAAAGTTGAGAGGTGCACATTCATCACTCTGTACTAACTAAATTTGCTCTTGTTCTCCCTCCATATTCTTAGTTGGTGCGGAAGAACTTGCAGCCATAATCTTGAAATTTGGGTTTGAAAGATGAAGAATAGAGTACCTCAGCAAGTAACACTTCATAGTGTTCACCTTAGGATTGTCAATGGCACACTGAAAAAATATTTGATGCTAACTTTGTTAAGATCAATTATGCAAATTACTTCAATTGATCTATAAACAGTAAAAATCACAAGGTAAAAATGAAGTATCAACTGTTCATCCTTTATAGGCTTTGAAAGGTCAAGGTAGGTAAGCAATGAATGTTCAACCCATTAAGTTAGTGCAAGCCAGCTATCCTCTACTTTCTAACATAACTTGCATCCCACTCGCCTTACTAAACTTAGCTTTCACAAAACTTACTCAGCCAACAAAACTCAGCACACACTAAAGAACTCGGCCTTAGTGTCCATGATTAGTGCTTGGCACCTATAGTGTAATTGGCTCATCTCGACATTTTTCTTTGAAAAATATGTCCTGGTGCATCTTAACATATGTAAATATGAACTTTTGTACATTTCATGTTAGGAACTGATGTAAGATAAGAATTTTAGATGCAGTTCCTTACATACCTCTTTTTCTTAGTTGGAGATGATGTGATCACCTAATCCATTAGATTGGGTGACCTTGTCTTCACTAGCTTCACTACTACATGGTTCAGAATTCTTAACCCATGTCTTGTTCATCTGTGCTCTAATATGCTCAACTGTAGGAGCAGGTACCCTAGTCTTACAATCTTTCCTTGTATGACCAATTTTAAGACAACTATGACAAACTAAGCTTCCATTCATCCAACTCTTTGACTTTCCTCTGAAATGTGTCCTTATGCAGTTTTCTGGAACATGTCAATACTCACCACAGTAATGACAACTATGCCATGTGTTATAATCCCACTTTTAAGTATTGCCTTTTCTTGGTGATTTCTCTTGTGCATTTGATGTCCACTACTGTTTACCTTTAGATCTACAATATTGTTCTCTATGACCATATTTGTGATAGTTATAGCAATTACCATTGAGTCTAGGTGTATTGCTTGCCTTTGTCTTATATTCACATGCTTGATGTCCAAACTTGTTATAGTTAAAGAAATAACCATTGAAGTTAGTTTTAGGATTGGACTTACCATTCTTTCTTTAGCAAATGTTTTTTATATGACCTGGTTTCCAATAGTGGTGGAAAAAAGGTTTTTTGTTTCTTGGCTTTGCATATCTTCTTTCACCTGTCTTAGATGATTATCCATCTTTAGTGGTTGTATGTTTTTCAGTGTGACCTAATCCAGAAGAATCTTTAGGTCTCCTTGATGCTTCTGCCAGCTGTTCCAAGTAGCTCATAGCTGCACTCAGATCATTCACTATGTTATTAAGTTCTTCTCAGATCTCAATTCATATTTTAACTGACTGTTTTGAGATCTAAGATTTACAATCTCCAAGTCTTTCCTACTAATCTCCTGATTCACAAGTAGTAGTTGATTTACCATGTCAACTTGATTGACTATCATTGTTTGTACATCATGTGTTCTTTCATCAAGTTTGATAGTCATCATTCTTTTGTATTCATCTGCCATAGCCTTGTCATCTTCAGCTTTCTTTTTCTGTTCAACAACTTCAAACATTCTTATTAATTGGGCTTCTTGTTCCTTTTTCAAGTTTCAGACTTCTTCACATAGTGCACTATTCTTTTCCAGTAGATTTTCTATTGTTGCATCACTCTCAGTAGAATCTCCATTCTGAAATAGATTTGTGGTGTCGTCTTCCAGATAATGAGTGTCATTTATTTGTTTGGCCAAATCTTTCCTTGCAGTCAAGGACTTCTTTAGTTCCTGTCTTTCTATCTCAAGATGTTGTAGTTCTAGTTAAATATTAATCTTTTGATTCTCAATGACTTTACCCATCTTGTAAATCTTCATCTCAAGATTTGTATTCTGAAGCTGATTATGACCTTTTAGAGAACTAATCTCTGATACCAATTGTTGGAAATACAATAATGGGAAAGCAAGATACTAAGAGGGGGGGTGAATCAGATCTTCAAAATTAAACACTTAAAACAAATTGATCCACATTCATACATATATGAATCTAATGTAATATCAAATAGTATCCACACAATGAAATAAATAACTCATAACACAAGAACTTGGTAACCTAGAAGCCCAAATAGGTAAAACTGTGGTGGGGATGACACCCATAAAATTCTGCACTACTCCAGTAATAAAGTGTGCTTGTTAAGGCTACAAAAGTTGATTACAAAATAAAATCTACCCTATTAAAGGTCTACTCAGTTAAGAGCTAAAGATCATTATAATCTACCCTGTGAAAGGATTTCAACTTACAATAGAGTAAGCACTTTGCTAGGACATATAGAAAGGTCTGCTAGAACCACTCTATTAAGAGATTTTCACCTGATACAATGATTAGAATGTCTCAAGTATTAATCCTTTTTTATGCACTCAGATGCTGATGATGGATCTCCTCTTTCCAGTACCTTCTATGATCTCATAATCTGATATAACTTTACTCTATTGTTCACTGTGTTGTCGCTCTTCTTGATCTCTACTTTTTATCAAAATAACCCTCTATGTATTTGACTTTAGAATGCAGTGACCACACACTTCTTCTGCTCTCTTCTTACACACACACAATAGGGTTTAGAAGCAATCTAATATATCTGTTCAAGTTTGATAGTGAGATCTAGATCAACAATCAGGATCTAATACCCATACCTTGATGGTATTACAATTAATGTTGATGCAGGAGCATCCTGGGTGTAAGGGCAATCTTGCATCACCCAAAAATATTTCTGTTTTCTTTTCAATAAGGGCTACCTTGTGCAGAGCTGCTATTTATGGAAAGTTGCTATTTTTAGTACGTTGGCCATACAATCTCGGAATGTTCTGATTTTGCATGTGGGGGTTCATCTCAGTCATATCAGCTTGCCAGTAAAGTTTCATGGCTAGATCAGGACTAGTTTTGAAGATATTGAAAATTTTCGGTATTGAAAACAGGGTACAGAAACTTTGAGCTCAGTTTTGAAGGCTTTAGAGGCCCCGGATGAGGTCGAAACTTGGGCTCGATGATGCTTGCATAATTGAACTATTGTAGAGCGCTTCGTGGCATTTCTGAAATGGGGTTATAATAGTCAATCGAGTCAACTGGTGATTGTACACACAAAAAGGTGCACTTCTATGAATCCTTACATGCAAGGAAACTCAAGAATGAGCCCTCACAAATCGATCCATAGCTCTCTATGCATGGAGTTGCAAGATTTGTAAAAATTGCTCTCAGCTAGA
>MU225002.1:203868-230061 GCA_018584345.1 Thuja plicata | reverse complement strand
TTAAAGCTTTATGAAATAAATCATTGTTACAATCATTATTCATCCTGTTATTGCTATCTAAAAATGAAGATTTCCTTTCCATCTTTCTAAGGTGAGGAGGGCAATATTTTGTATTGCTAATCATTAAGTCATCGGTGTAGCAAACTTTGCCTATTTGTTTAGATTTCCCCCCACAAAAGGGTGGGGTTTTGGAGAGATAGGGGTAGGGATTTACAGCTTTGGAGTGATTCACCTCCATCTTGTGCTACTGGGCCCTATAGCCCTTATCCCCCAAAACCCCATTCCTTTTGTGTTGGGGTGAGTATATATACTTGCTATTTCCTTCCTTACTAAGCAATTCAAAAGAATTTTTCAAAGATAAACTGAAAGTGCTATGAATTGGCGAGGGCCTTAATACCTTATTCTTACCTTTAACCGTTTTCCATGTATGATCTTGCTTAAATGTGCTCATGGGAGGTTCTTGGGAAGATAAGGTCCTGCCTTCCCCCTTAGCAGATAGGGGATCATTGGTTCTGCATTGTAACAAATGCCCAGTATTATCTGCCTTAGCGATCCCGTAGCCTAAGACCGGTTTAGCATACTTGGTCTTTGCAAAAATTCTTAGTTGCTTGTCAAAAGATTGGACTAAAAATACCTTTTGCCTTGATTCCCTGCTCCATGAAGGGATAATGTGATTTTCCTTTGGTTCTGTGCCCAAATTTTAAACCCTAACTGAAACCTTATGCTCTTCTTTCCATGATCCTTCCTCCATCTTCCTAGATAGTGGAGGATTATTAGGAGATTTATTAGAGGATTTGATCTGGGCAGGGTCGCTGCATGAGGGCTTTGCATGAGTGAAAATGGCGAGCAGATTTGCATCAACATTTTGCTCCGCTTTTTCTTTTTCTTTGTCTATAAATTTGTCCAAGTGTTCATAGGATGGATGCGTTTGCTCTACTTTTCAGCAGTATTTTCTTTTGTGGCCATAGAGCCAACAATTATGACAGTAACTCAAAAATTCCTATTTCTTTCCTTGATCCTTATCCTTTTTTATGGATATTTCTTTCCTAATTTTTTCATTGTAATGCCTATCTTCATTCTTCGACTGTCTTAGTTTGGAATGAAAAAGACTTAGATTTATCTGCCTGTTGTAGAGAGCAATTTTCCTTTGATGATGGTAAGTTCGCAATATCACTGTTCTGATTGCATTCGGTAATATCCTAATGGTTAGAATCTATCTATAATTTCCTATCATGATGAATCCCTATAGTCAATTAATATCGCCAATCTAGATGTATCGCCAATGCATAAAGTAGATGTAAATCTCAGAATGATGAGTTCACAACAAATCTAATTAGTATCCAATGATAGTTGCCCAGATCTGATCACTGTCCTAGATTAGAATATATGCTGATGCCTGAAAGTCATCCAAGGTCTAATCTAGATCGTAGTCTGATTACAAGTTGTATATTCAGATTACCGTCAAAGTTTGATTGCATGCCAGGAAAAATATGATTGCAGTCCTGGGTATAGATCACTGTCTCGCTGTCGCTGTATGTTTAGATTGCTATATATAAATGCAGATTGTTGTTGTGTCATAGTCCAGATCTGATTGTAAATTCTCTCTACCTTTAGTATGTAATTTTCTGCCAAAGTGTATGAGTCTGGATTAGATCTCTTATCTTGTATTCACAGATCACAGTCCAGGACTAGTTGCAAGCTTAAAGAATGTGCAACTTTAATTGCTTAATAATATTTAATTAATCAATAATATTTTTAGCATATTAATAACATTAAAATTGATAATTAAATATCAATTCATTAATTATGCTTTTAAATTCAATTTTAGATTTAATAATTAATTAAATCCTCTATTCCCAAATTATACTTTTTAATTAACACATGTATTTAATTAATTTTTTTATTAATTAATAAAATCATATTGAATATTTTTAAATTTAATAAGATTTAATTATTAATTAAATAATTAATCTCATAAATCACTTAACCAATAGCACCAAAACCACATCAAATGACATGACTACACAAAATGATGACAGAAATGACTAAACCCCAAAAACCACAAACAAGCACAAAGGAAGGGTTCACGAATGAGGTCACCTTGACAAATTTAGAAGGTAGAAAATAAGATACTTCTCCACAGTTTCAGGACAATAATGGATTAAGTTTGGATTCAGACCCGTGTGTCATCTCCCCTCTCTTACCATTGAGATATTGCGATAGGGCACGGTTATCCTAACAATTTAGGGAAGTCGATGCCCAATACCTACAAACCTGCATCACAATGTCGAGCATGTACATAATATATAACAAATAATGATAGGGATCAGTTGATTGTGTGGATCTCAGAATGCAAGTAACTATGTCTCCATCCTCTACCACATGAGACACATCATACATAAATGTAAGATAGACACACCACACATCAATATATAACATATATGCTAACCATACTTATGCAAGTATGGGGTCAGTAAAATCATCGTAACATATGCATAGTCATAATAAAAATAACCAAAATATAATGGCATCAATATTGAAAATTAAATTATGGGTGGGAACTACATACACCCTCCCGCCCCCCTAAAATTAGGTTTACTCCTGGAAGGCAAAAAACAAATAGAGATTACAAGGTTTACATAAAGGTGCTACAATGGCTCTCTTATGACTACAATACATAATTCAATTGGGGACTTAGGTCCTTGACCCAATTAGCCTACTATGATAAAACACCCTAGTATCATTCTTTGTAATGTCCTCCCTTATACATACTATCAGAGGTCCATAACGAACATGATAGAAACAACATTTATCACAAAGCTGAGCTAGCAATGTCAAACATTCAGAATAGTCATCACAAAACATAAAGAAAAGTCTCAAGAGGGGGAATAATTAATTAAACATTAAATCATAAAATATATTGTGATAATTCAACATTAAATAAAGTGTGACCAATGTCACAAAATAGATAGCAAAAATAGATTTAGATGATTAGTCCAGGCATAAGAAAGTTTAAAAATTTAATGCTAGCCCAAACACAACACAAACAAATCATCGATAACCAAAATAAATAAAGAATCATAAAACATCACACATAACAAAGTGACCAGTGTTAGCCATACTTAAGGGAATAACCGCTTCACGACACCTAAGAATACAACAACCTAGACGTGTTAGAGAATGTACCCAAACAAAATAGACAGTCGCTAAGGTAAGATGCATCACACACAATGATAAATAAACAACTTGAAAATTGTTACCAAAACGTCATGAGTCACAATGGTTAATAACTAAACACCTAGTGGATGTACAAAAGCCCTGAGTTCCCAGTGTAGAAGCTCGGGCTCTGATACTAAGTGTAACACCCTGCTAGGGAACCCAAGAGAGATTAACCTAAAACATGTTACTAAGTTTGTAGAAGTTTTCTTTTTGAGTTTAAAATTGATAAAAAATAACAATGTGGAAGCAATATAACATAAGACAATGGATACTCATAAATTCAACTCATATATAGATTACGAATCCTGAGGGTTCCATAACATAGAATTACGTAAGTTAACTAATCTACTAAATGCAATAAACAATAAACACTCTCCATATAATGCAAACGAATATAAAAGAACATCATCTCATAAATGAAATCTAGAAACAACGGATATCATAAGGTATACATAAAAAACCAACATCCACTTCACAAGTTGTAGGGTACGTGATAAAAATTAATACAAAGTACAATACAATATCCATGAATACTAGAACTGATAGGGATATATAAGTCTACCATATAAGAAACATAAGAGCCAGTCCCCAACAATGATGAATAAGAAGATAAAACTACAACAAGGATCATCCAAGAATAAAGTCACGAATGTTAGATCTCAATGGTAATAAGAATCACTACCACCCGACCTCGTGGAATGAAAGGTCCACTCCCACTGTGCTGAAGAGATAACAACAGGCCCACACACATGGGAAACAACCAACAAGCAAAACTAAGGCAAAGATACACTAGATAAAAAGATAAGAAGAAGAATCCAAGGTTTAAGGTATACAAGATCAAGAGACCAGAACATGTGTACCAAATACTCACATAGGGACCTAGGACATATATAGGGAAGTGTCATCACATAAGTCCACTCTTGAGTTACCCTAGTAGCCCCTCTGGACCGTGGTCCCCAAGTGACTCTATGTGGATCAGTAATCCTTTCATAAAGACAAGGATTCTAACCATGCAAGACCTCTATCAAGCATCTTCTCCCACTCCCCTCCTTAGCCCGTACTAGCACTCAAGGCATGGGCGAAGCACATATTTATATTATAAGTGTTTCTCTCAAATGATTTCATTAAATTGTCACTTATTAAGTCAACTTACAATGAGTTACCCTAGTAGCCTCTTAGGGCCCTGGCCCCCATTGAAAGCCACTTCCCCTCTATGCTCCTAGATAACCTACCCTAATGCTCCCAGCCACAGGACCAAAAAGAAGGCAAAACCAAATCAATAAAATACATCTTGTAAAACATCAAGTCATGGAAATCACCAATAAAAATGCTGGAGCATAACAAAGAATAGTACATCCTATCCAAGGATCCATATTGTCCATCCCATACTAGACATCTCAATAAATCAAGTACCAAATCCACGTGGTATCATAATAGAGCACCTTTCTTCGACATGGAGTAATGTAATCCACAAGGACCAACATTCAGAACACAAAACAACTATAATAGTAGAAATAAGGTGACCAAGATAATTAGGACTCAACACAATAGTGGTCGTCACCTTTTCGTGGTTAAGATAACATAATGATCAGAGACTTAGAGTACACACAACATAAGCAATATATGTATACAAATCAACATAAGAACCAATCATGACATAAAAATGGTTATAAAATTTTCACATCAAAACTCCTGAAGGAAAAGTATAGAACATAAAAATAATTTGAATCTCAAAGAGCGAAATCCAACCTAGGGCATAATTCTACCCAAATTGACCTTCATCATCAAGACCAAATAAAACATACCCCAATAAAAACTCCATTACAAATAAATCAAATATTTACCAAGTTTAATTTTTAAATCAATTAGTTATTAACATCATTGAGTTAACTAATTTCATAAAAAATATCAATTTAACTTCTATAACTCAATTTTTAAAACTCTTTATACAAATTAATTTAAAAATAATTACTAAAACATAAAATAATTACATACATAAATAATTAACATAATTATTAATATTTTTAATTAATAACTATTAATATTAAAAAATTTAATTATTAAATATTAATAATTATAATTAATAAATATTAATATAAAAACAAATAAACTAAATTAAATTATAAAAATATTAAATAAAATTCATAAAGTAAACTTAATTAAATATTAAAAAAAAAACTTAAAACAAAGTAAGAGGGGCTTACGTAGCCCAACTCCCCTTCCTAGCTTTTTAACCATATTAGCCATTTTAAGAAGAACGGGGGTGCGCTTTTAAATAAAGTGACCCCCAATTTAAAACCAAAATTAGTGGGATGTGTTTACCAATGCCGACCCCACTTTAAACAAAGTTGATGTTAGTGGGGCTGCTTTTCATGCGTGATTGCCCACTTACAATTATATTTTTATTTTTATTTTTAAACTAAATTTTGTTTTTGTATTTCTATTTTACTATTCTTTTTCCATTTAACATGCATAAAATAATTGTTTTATGTTTTTTTTTTTTTTTTTTTTAACACTAATTTTTTTAATAAAAACAATTGCTGGTGACTTTCCAAATATTGGTTCCAAAATCCATTGTGCAAGCAATACATTCAAAGGTCCCTCAAAATAATGAAAATAAAAAATGCATGTGGATTCCCAAGAAGCTTCTTGAAGCACAAAGTCCTAAAGAAAATTTTGAATTGCCATGCAAAGTTGCTATCCCTCCATCTAAATGTCTTCCATCTTCCAAATCCATTTTGGGTCCCTGTGTCCCATAATCCATATCCATTCCCTCATTAATCCTTGAAACTCCAAAATCTCTTTTTCCTCCATCACTCCATCACCACTCAAGGTGTGTGTCAATGTTGTTCTTGCACCCATATCCATCCATTCAACATCCATTCTTCTTTCACTCCCTCTATCATCCAACACCTATTTTCCAACTATTGGTTGTATTCCTGGTTCTAGTCTATTTCCCTAAAATTTTGTGATCCTCATGCCCTTTTACTTCCTAGGGTCAGAAGTCTCTCATCCTTGAAATATCCCTGATGAATTTTTTTAGGGTCTTTAGGTCAAAATTCATGTGAAAATATGAAACCTCAAAACCCTAGGTCCTGCTCTAAGCCAAAATGAGAAAAACCCTAAAATGTTCATCATGTTTCTATTTTGGCGTTACCTTTTTGAAACAACTTAAGTCATATTTTTTTTACGATAGTCTCCTAGTCGCATGATCTTGATAGCATATTCATTTTTATTACGAGACTTGGTGATTCACTTGTGTCGGGATGTCTCTCAATGAAACAAAATATTCCTTATGTTTTATGAGACTTGGTGATTGCTTCAGTCGCGTAGTCTCTGAATGGGCTTGCAGTTAAGAAAGGTGTTAAAGGTTCATGTCGTGTAGTCTCCAAAAGAGGTTATAGTTAAGTAAAAGATGTCAAGACTTTGCGACAAACCGCATGCAGATTGGACCGAAAGACAGTCGAGTAGTTGCTGGATTAAAATGTTAAGTCAATGTCTATTCAGCGATTGAGAGACAAATGGTTAAAAGTGACAAGTGTCCAAAGGTGAAAGGATTAAGAGTTTTGTCACTTGGTCTCCCAAAGGGATAAGATCATCTGGGAATTAGGGGACTAAGGTTATAAAGTGCTTTGTTTTCGCGTAGTCTCCAAATTGATATAAAGGTATTAAGAAATATTCAGCGACTTAGCAGAGCCGTCAGATGTAAAGATGAACAAATCAAATGGTGGTCATGAAGTCTCTAAATCAAAAAGGCTTAAAGGTAAAAGTGCTTGTGACTGAGAGATAAGTGTTAGTCGCGTAGTCTCTAAATTAAAATCAAAAGCCAATGCTTGTTGCATAGTCTTTGAAAGAATTATGAACTAACATTTATACTCAATGATTAGGCGACCAAGGTTAGTCGTGGGGTCTCATAAAGAAAGATAATATTAAGAAACAAGGAGATAAAAGTAAAAGGTGAAGATAACCACTAGTCGCGGGGTCTCTAAATAAACTATGGTTTAAGTAATGCATCCAGCAACTTTGATTCCTTCAATCGCGTGATTGCCAGAAATGAATGATGGTTAGCAAAGAAAAGATAATAACACAATCGCTTGGTCTCTAGAAGAATTAAGGGTTATGAAGTTGGGTCAGCGACAAGGAGATAATACATGATCGCGTAGTCGCTCAATATGAATTTTTAGAGAAGGTGACAGTTGTTGACATGACATCATGAATCATTTGGCGTCCAATGAAAATCTAGAATATTGATTTCTGAATGAAAAAGGTAGTTGAGATGTATGACAGATAACCAATCATGTGAAGGCATGTCATTTCCTTTGAATTTTATAAGGATTTTTCTAAAGATACACATATATGAATTTGATTTCCTATGACACTCATGAACTACGACTAGGTTTTCAAATAATTTCACAGCGTGCTGAATTGAAGACAAAATTGATAATTTTTCAAATGATGAGTTGTGTACTTGAGACAGTTACCATAAAGAGTTGATTGAACGATCATTTTTTAACCTATCTTGCATTCAGAGTTACAGAGCAAAGAAGTGCTAGATTTTTTGTTTGCTTAAGATAGAAATTGGTTAAGTTGCAGAGTGGTCAATTGATTATCAGGTTTTGAATTGTTGGGAACAGTGCCCAGAGAAGAGAAGTGAGTCTTGAGAGAAGATTTGCTTCAATATCGGTAAAGAAAAGAGGATTGAAACAAAGCAAGGATGAGTAAAGCAATCAGTGTGGCTTCTACCAGTGGGAGGAGCGACGAGGTAGATGATGATACTAAAGGGAAAAGGAATTATTCTAATGAATTCCTCAAATTGCTGCCAGGGTCTACGTAGAACAAAAGGGCAAATGCAAATGTGCTGACTGATGATTACTGTGAGATCAGAGATGCTCGCACTCCAAGATCAATAGGTTTTTCTCTTTTCAACTACTTCTATAACAATTTTGATAAGGCTATTCCAATATCAAACCCTTGGACTTGTGGTCTAGCTAGGTTAATTATCCCTGACATTTATATAGATGTAGATTTCTTTCTAGGTTTGGCCAATCACTATGATCCCTTGTCCAAGACAATTAAGAAAAGTGATGGCACTACCCTGCTTATCCTGAACAGAAACTCATTTATGCAAGCCTTTGGCTTGTACAATTCCATGTCCACCAAAATTGATATTACTAGGCAAGAAGAAAGATATAGGTTAAAGCCTGGAATTGCTAGGGGACAATTGCAGAGGCATATGTTCAAGGAGGTTAGAAACCATCTTACTCCTATGCCTGGGATAGTACCCTATTGGTTCAAGGACCTACATTTTTATATTAAGTATATCACCTATGCCCTGTGTAGAGTGCTAGGGATAGATGGGGGAGCTGAAAAGCTAAATGCTAGAATTTTAATGATGGTGCTTGACATACAAGAGGTGCATTCTAGCACCAGTTATGACTATATACAATACATCATTGATAAGATGCATTAAGGATTTGTAGCTACACAGAAGAAGATGAAGGATCCTAAAGAGAAAGAACCTAGGTTTTTTCACTATTCCATCCTGATGCATCTTCTCTTACATTTTAACTTTGGGATCATGGATGTGAACAATTTGAATCCTCAAATAATTTTTAATGATAGGCCTAATCTCATTCAGTTTTGGGTTAGGATTTGGAACTATACATCCAAGGACTATGACTACTCTGCATTCAAGAATTGGATGGTATATCCAATAATGAAGAGCATGGGCACCAACAAGACAAGGATCCCAATCAAGGTTCTGCAATTATTGAGACCTTGTGAATATGTAGAAAAATGGGAGGGGGATCATAATTGGGGAGATTTATTTCTTGAAGAAAACTTTACCATGATCAGGGTATATGGATGTGTACATCCACATTATATCTTGCCCTACCATGTGCCATCAAGAGTTTCTGCCATGGAATTCATCTGGTAGCTTTTATTGATAGATAATGAGCATTTTGCACCGCACATGAAGGGGACTTTAACCCCTAGGCAGTTAAGGATTTTCAATTTCACTATTGGCAAAGGTGCCATTGACACAATCAGCTAGTGGTTGGAAAGCTATAGAATGGGGATAGCCTCATATAGATATATTAATCCTGAGGGTTTCATGTCAGGAGTCAGAGGTTGTATACACCCACAATCCCTAATACAAATGTCTATTGTACATGTATAGAAGAGGATGCAACAAGAAACCTTCTTAATGAAGATGAAATCAGAACAAGAAGGGAGAGGATTCAAGAATTACTGAAGCTAGAAACACAAATAAAGAGAAATGGGTTGGCTTTTGTAGGCTTTTACCCTGATTTGACCTATTTTGATAGAATCAAAGCCATGATTGATAATTTCTATATGCTTTGTGAGAAACTTGATAATGTTCTAGATAAGAAAGGAGCTCAAGAGCCTGATCATTCGAAATCAGAATATGAAAGTAGTAGTGATGGTGACTATGCCCATCCACCTTAATTTGATCAGCCTCAACAAGATGTTGTAGATGCACCATAGTTGTAGGGATAAGAGGGCCATATCATTGACCTAACAGAGGTCTCTCAACTTGACGATGTGGAGGAGCCTTCAGCCAAAAGGAAAAAGGTTGACATAGGCCAGCCTTCAATTATCAGGCAGGAAAAGAAAAAGGATAAAGTAAGTGCCTTGGTTCCTGGGAATAGGTTATATGACCATAACCTAAGAAAATTGATTAGACAAGGAAAGAAGAAAAAACTAAATGTAGAGGAAGATATTGAGTTTCCTCTCAAGTCATGCATCGATGAAAGATTAATACATCAGCAACAATTTTTAAGTGATGATAATTTCATCAATACTGAGGAGTTTAAGGATTTTTTGAGGTGGCATAAGAAAGAGAAAATAAGAGCTCAATTCAATGTTGATGGAGAGGAAATGGTCACTAATGAGGCTCTATTGGTCCTATAATCATATGACCCTGACAGTCAGGATGTCTCACCAGATGAGGCTAGGCAAATAGTTTTGGATAGTGGCATATTGCTTGCTGAGGGCTGGGACTTAGCCTCAGCTTTCATAATTGATCAAATAGGGAAGAAGCCAGACTTGAAAATGGCAAGTGAAGTATAGATGGGAGACATGATAAAAGGTTTTGGGTATAGCCCAAATTCTCGGGCCTTTGCCATGTGGAGCCTTTGCCCAAAAGACCAGAAACCTCAGTTGGTAAACATCTAGGAGAATATGGTGGGTAATCAGATGGTCTAGTTAGTACAGAATATAGGGAATTTAGAGATCTCCCAAATTATGACACATTGGGCACACTTAAATGAAGTCAAAACGAAGCAATTGTCTAAGAAGTGTAGCATTTTGATAGAAGAGACGAGTGCTTTGGCAAAAGACCAGGATATGTGCCACATTAAGATACACTAGAAAAATCAGATGATTGCTAAGCTACTAAAGCAATTAGAAGAAAAGCCTGAAGTGGTGTATGTACCTTCAAAACAACCTTTGCAAATTGAGGAAAAAGAAAAATCAGAGGAGGTGGTTGAGAAGGATGACATGGGAGAGAAGAAGAATGAGGTAGCCTTGAATGCATTTAGGTTCATTTTACAACACAGGATTGATATATTAAAGGATAAGACAAATTTCATCCTCAATGCATATAATAAGTTGCCCACCCTACATACAGAGATAACACGGTACCTCGCTATATTGAGCCCTTATTTTGTTAATTCGTCTCCTAGGGTGCAATTATTTGAGAAGCTTGCCTTTTTGCAGCCCTTAAAATCAGATTTACCTGAGGTGGTGGCAGAAGTAGGAGATGAGATTAAAAATGTAAATGTGGCCTTGTCATTATTCAAAGGCAAGTTGAACCAAGTAGAGGTTAAATTGAGCATGTTTTCTTCAGATTTCAACAAATTTTTTCCTCCCCTTAGAGGAGAAGATGATCAGATAAAGGCCTTGGAGGTTTGGAAGAATGAGTTTGATAGTAAGATGCCTAATAATGAAGCATTCATTTTAGGATTTGATTTAGATATTGAAGGCTTTAATAAGATTTTGGATGAAGCCTTCAGAGCTGAAACTAACATCAATAAATTTCTAGTGGATGTTAAGAGCATTACTGATGTCAGGTGGGGAAGGCAAAAGGCACAAGTACAAAGCACTCAGGACTTCAAGTGGCCAACTCAAGATTAGGTGACATCATGAGACCTGATGACTAGGCCCAAGAAGAAGAAGCCTGGAATTGAGGAAGAAATCTTGGATGAAGAGTAAAAGGGAACACTTGGCACTTGATTAATGAGCACAGGGAGGTTGGCTATAAATAGAGATGAGTGTAATTTGGCCTGTAATGGCGGTCACTCGGTCTTGTTGCAACTACCAGAAGCTATCCTGAACACTGTTAGACAAAGGTATGATATTCTAGAAAGGATAAAGAGTATTAGATCTTTATCCCTTGTTCTTGTCCTCCCATCACTTCTAAATCATTTTCTTTTGTCTTTTCTATACTTTTAGGGTTAGGTTCCTTAAAACATCTGAGGCTTGTTACATCCTGAGATAAAGGATTCCAAGATGGTTAAGGGCCTATATATAGGATCAAAATTGTATTTTGAAAGAGGATGAAATATATTGAAAATCAAAACTTTCTAGTTCTATGTCTGTATCTTCAAGCTTTTTAGCTTTTTATGTATTAACACAGTACCATGTCAATAAAATATAGTGCAATTTTACTCTATTTTGATTGTTATCTCTTTAATTGTTGTGTATGCTCTGTTATGTTTGAAGTTGTAAGGCAATTTTAGGTATTTTAGCTATAAGGTGGCTATCTAATTATTTGCAAGTTTCTTTCAAGGAAAGAACTAAGTTTTGTGAGTAATTTCAGGGAGCATAACAATAGTTAAGGATTTGATGCAATATCATATAGGTGAAAAGATAATTTGTAAGGCATTTTATCTGAATTGCATGTAAGTTGTAAGGCATCTTACAGTATTTTGTTTTTATGTATTTCTGTGAGCTTCAAGTTATTGACTCTATAAGCCCATAGGATAGGCACTAGTCTAGGAATTAATTTGATAATCTGTCATCATCCAAATGTTCAAATATTATTTAAACCAATCATTTTAGAGAATATTTATGTAGAATCAATTGTATTCATGTGTCATTATAGTTGAAATTTGTTGATTTCTTAAAGAGTAGATCATTAGGTTATCCTTCCTAAAATTAAAAGGAAGAAGGATGAAAATCCTTGTCTCATTGGTTCATGTTATTATAACCATAGCCTGGCTTATAATACTCTATTTCAAATCAATCATTGCAATCTCTAATGTATTTTATAAGTTGTTACAGTGAGGTTTTAGGTGCATAACTAGTGAATGAACTAATCCACCAAATACATAGGCTAAAGTATCAATAATCTTTAATAGGCAATACCTTCTTGAGTCTGTGAAGCTCAAAAAAGAAGGAGGTGATAATAGGAATCCCCAGTGTTATCAAAAACCTCATCAATTAGCCTTTCTCTTGCCTAAAAGAGGTTGCATTCAAGTATATAAGGTATACTGTCATCATTAGGCGAGTGTTGCAAGAAAAAGAGCTAACACCAACCTTTCATCCAACCTATCTAATCCTTTGCATAAAGATTGTCCCATCCTTATCCAATCACCCACTTCATATCCCTTTGTCATTACCATACTAACATCTTTGTGCAATATCTTTCATAAGCACATTTCAAAGAGTAAGGTGCTTGAGTCCTCCATCCACATCATTTCATGCATCCATTTTTTTTTTCCAAAAAGTCAAAAAGTCAAAAATTCAAAAAAAAGAAGAGAAAATATTTTTTTTTAAAAAGAGAAATAATTTTGTCTAATAGTGAAAACTTGGCAAATAGGTGCTTTTGGCAAGTACCATGATGAAAACCTAGAAAAAAGGCATCATGTGTAATTATATGAACTTCTTGCACTATATACTTGGGGGCAGATTTCATTGGCATTATCTTCCATTATCCCCTGCATGTCCTCCAATATCCCTAGCATGTCCTCCATTATCATATGCCTATCATATCCATTATCCTATCACCTTTTCCCCAAATTTGATCTTGACACTGTTACAAATCTTCCTTGAAGCATTGCATGTCCTATCTTGTTTACATTGTCCTTATCCCTTTGGTCTATATTTCCTATCCTATCACAACCTTTCATTCATATTCTATATCCCTTCTCATTATCCCTGATTGATCTTGCATATCCTATCCATATATTATCACTTTCATGTTCATATTTTTTCATTATCCTATCTAGGTCCTAGCATTGTCCTTTCCAACTTCCTATCTTGGTCTTGATGTAAAATAAGGACGTTCAATGCAAAACATGTTTTCAGAGAAAAATATCTTGACATGTCCATTTCTCTCATTTTATTTAGTGCACCATTTCTTTACCCTATCATTTTCTTAACCAGTCCCTCCACTTGGTGAAAAAAAATTATTATCCCATTTCTTTGATAGTCCTTGGCACCTAACAGATCTAATCCAAGTGACCTTTGGCCTTTGTCCATCTACTAGTCCATTTCTCCTTTCAAAATGTCCTTCTATTGCTAGACACTGGGGGAAATTGAAAAAAATCCTAAAAATCCAAATAGAAGCTAAATTTTTTTTTAAAAATCAAATATGATCCTGAAAAAATCTCTAAAACTCAAATACGATCCTGAAAAAGATCCTAAAAATCAAATATGATGCTGAAAAAATCCTTAAAAATTTGTCAAAAGTCCTGAATAAAGATCATCACAAAAACATTTAGATATCTCAAAAATCTTAAAAATTGCAAAAATCTCTTCAAAATCTGCACTAAATTTGTACATACTTGTCTTGTTTTTGTGACACGATCATCATGTTTGTAGACATCAATGGAAGATTCAGCAATTCTGTGCTTAATGAAATCATGCTATCTCAAATGCAATTTGAATCATTGTGACTCAACATTCAATCTTGTTGGACCTATTCAATCTTTCGATCTTTACTACCAATCAATCTGTCCAATTTATCAATCCAATCAGTCAATTTCCAATCTAAGCTATCAAACAATGAACATTTAATGCAACTAACAACAAGAGAAGAATGGTTGTTGGCTCAAATTGTTTCAGTCAGTGTTTTATCTTTTATTGATTTTCTTTTTTGATCATGTTCCTATGCTACTCAATGATATTATCTAAACTTATCATAGTATCTAGGATGGTTCATGACCAATTTTTTCTTTATCTTCTACCTATTTGATGATCTCATGAAATTGTGGTGCATGTCTTCTATATGCTTCGGGATGGGGAAGATCATCCTCTATCTGCATTGTGCTTTCTTGCGGAGAAGGATGCCTTTCTAGCTCTTTCTTTTGTGCCATGATGCATTGGATCCAATTTCCAATATCAAAATAATCTCTTATGAGATAATTGAACTTATGAAAGCCAAAATATTTCTATCTTACTAATATTTATTCATCTAATTTCTTCTTTCTCCTAACATTTCTTCGATCAATCATATTTCTTTTCAAAAAAATTATCCTCATATGAATTTCTTACCAATTTTTTGAGGGGGCATCCTACCTCCATTCTGTTGATCCACTAGGGCATGATCTTCTATTTTTCTTTGAGCCAATGTTCATAATCACATTGTCTCAAAGAGGGGAAAAATGTAGACACCTAAAAATGGTTTATTGCCTATGCCCCCTTTTTAACATGTCTTCTATACTGTGTGTTTGATCTTTGTCATTCACTAATATTGCATCAGTCTTCCATGTCACCAGTTACTAACATTTCTCTCATTTTGGCCAAAATTGATCATCTTCCTAAATAAGTCCAACCAGGTCCTAATCTTCCTAAATTAATCCAAGATCATTCCAAACTCATATCAATGTATTATCAATCTCTTTCAATCAATCCTCTAGCATTGTCAAAGTTCATCGATGCCTTATTATTATTTAATTCCTCCAATAGCATTGTCAAAGTTCATCGATGCCTAGTGATTTCCTAAACTATTCTAGAATCATTGAAATTGATCCTAATCCTTATAAATATCATCAAAATTATTTCAAGTGTACATTAATACCTTTAATTTGATCGACAATTGACTAATTTATCCTCTTGGGGTGAATAACCTATGGTTTATACCTGTCCTAATTGAATAAATAAATTAACTTTATTTATTCCCTCCTTTTTGTAAGTCTTCACAATTAATTAATTGTCTAATTCAAATTTATCAGATCTAATAATTTCATAAATAATAATTTAGATTTGTGAGGAATATTGATTTATTAATTGATTAAATCCTCCTAATCTCACCTAATTGTCATATCCCTTAATTGAGGATTCACATCCCTATTAATGTGCTTCTTCAATATCTTCAATATCTTCAATATTTCTTCATTCATTTTCCCCCTAATGGTGCTTCCAATAATCCTACCTTCTTTTCCTTTCATTATGCATTTATTTTATGAAATATTCACCTAATTGCCTCTCATTTTCTATAAATTGAGATTCGGTATTCTCATTCAAGGTTAGAACCACTATCTCCTAGTATTCTCATTATCAACTTGTGCTTTTCAATATTTGTGCAATTTTTTCATTGACAAAAGAGAAACACATAATCCATCTCATGGAGAAGAAAGGAGGACATGAAAGCTACATTTTAAGGGAGTTTTAAGTGTTTTCATGCTTTGTTTTTACGCTCTCATTTCAAATGGATTTTATGATAGATTAGATAGGTTTACATATTGTTTAGGTTTTTGTGGTATCTAGGTATGCTTATTATGACTTTTTCCACTCTTCAGTTACAAATAAAAAACATACTCCATCATCATACGTTGTTCAAGAAACCTCCTAGCTTTGGCGCACGCTAGGAGAAATGCTAGAAAAGATTGTGGGATTGGGATTTACATTAGCGACATGCACTTGCTTGATTTTCCAAAGGCTTTTTGCCAAATCCTGTGAGAGATGATATTTAAGTTTAGACTTAATCTATCCTACAAAATTTTACCATACATTTGATAATAATCACTGGTAGTTGATCACACACATGCACTTATAATTTTTCTTTGTTAATTAATATCTTCAAAAGGATTTGTAGATTCCCTTCAGAAAGTGCATTGTTGAAAAAACAAGTTTGTAACAATAGAACATATGTAGAGTAGTCCCCCAATGAATTTTTGAGTAATAAATAGAATATGCAAAGTCTTATCCATCATAATGTTATGAGATTTAAATACGCAGTTGATGGAGATGGATTTTTATAATTGTAATTGTGGTATCGAGAATGTGAAGTGATATTAAACCTCCATCTTTTCACGTGGTAACCTTTTTAGTGACAACAAAAGGTGAAGTAGAAACATTTTTTTATCTCAATGACCTAAAAGACCAAATGTTCCATCACCAAAATGAAAACAAGTGATCTACAAAAGTTACTACAATAGTGTGCCATGGTACACAAGAAATTTAAGACACAAAGATTCCTTCAAAAGGTCCATTTACTTTTTTGGACCTCAATGACTAACTTGGTTTCCATATCCAAGAATCCTATAATATGGATACCATTTCCCCATGTATATAAATCACCTGAAAGTGTTACAACACAACCTTGATACTCCCACATGCTACAAGCTCAACATTTGCATTTGCAAGAGCCTCAACAAGTTTTCGATGTGGAACCTCTACATCTACACCATGGCTAAGTCCACCTCTTGATTCTTGTCCATATGATTAAATCTCTCCCTCCTATGTGGCAAAAGAAACATGTCTTTATACTTGGATATATGTTCATATGGTGATCCAAAACTACCCCTTAGCATATTTTGCCATTAAAAACCAAATTTCAATCACTTTGGAAAGTGCCTAAAAATGAGTAAACTGGTTCATAAATATCCTCATAGAAACTAACCAAATCATATCAAGGGACCTCGATACTTGGTGGATATGATCCTTGGCGCATAAAAATTCATTTCATAAAATTATTTTGCATGACTCACCAAGTGGTAAAACATATCCATCATAAAATTTGCATATTTTAGCTACTTTCTAACCGAAACACAGGAACCGGTCTAAGCACTAGATTAGAACACCTCTTCAAAAAAATGTCGAATGACCCCTTTGAAGCTACCACTGAACCAACTTGGACATTGAGATGCAAAGAAAACATGCACTAGAAGGATTCTCAAACACCTTCATAATCACAGCATATTGATAGTTCAAAATACTATTTCCAAACTGCTTCTAACCATGGACACTAAAAAAGTGAGGAAATTGCATATGAAATAGGCCTTGTAGAAATACCGAATCACCTTGTAGAATCTTAGAAATGAACACATAGGTTCATCTACATACTGAGAGTAAAGATCAACAACTAGCATTATACAAAAAGAAATTGGTTAAAATATATGTACTTTTGAAAATGATTGTTCTCCAAAATCAACTCAGTCCACACTGGTAATCTGCATAAATTGCTTTTGATTGTGACTTCACAAAGCCATCTAATGAACCTCTTAAAATATGAAAACCTTGATATGGATTCATTCACATATATACAATGTGATATTTAATTGATTTTTTTCTTAAGATCAACTAGTCAACCGTTATTACCCCTCAAAGACGGCCTACTGATAACTTTCTTAATTCAAACATAGTAAAACTGCATAAGTTAGATTTGGAAATGGTTGAGAAAAATGGCTGAATGGATTGACCAAGGTCTGAAAATCCACATGGTGGAACCTTTTAATTATTACAATAGAGGGTTACATTCAATTTTCTATGATATTCAACTAGGTGTGAGCTATGGGACCCCAAATTAGGGTACTTTGTAACTATGCATTTCACACTCAGGGAAATAGAATAAATTCAAACCAATTGGCTCTGGAAAAATATATCACACAAAGTCACTAGGATCTTCAGATGGACATCCTAACTCACTTTTATGTCTACAAATTCTTGGAACAATCCGTTTGTCATGAGTCTTAATCTAGCCAAAAATACAAACCTCCAAAGTGGGACACTTAGTAAAATATAGAAATGTGCAAAATGCAAATTTAGGTTATCACCTACCAATAGCTATCTCAAAAACATATCCAATCTAACTTCTGAAAGATGCAACCTACTACAATTACTCCATCATAAGTGATGAACACGTTGCCAAAGTGTTTTTTTCATGAAAATATCTAGGTCTCTTTTTACTTGCATGCAAAGTAGGGCCCTTTCAAAACCAAAATTGGCGCAATAACTTTTTGCCTTAGAAAAATTTCAAATTGGCCACTTCAAATTTCTCAAAAATTTAAGAGTTCCAAGAGTGGCTCTAATTGGAGATGCATGCCCCTTGTGGGTATATAGAGGACTTATAATCTCAAGGTAGAGAAGACCATTAAAAAAATTTAGACATCTCCTCTTGACCTCCAAAAATTGGGTTCCTTATTTACAACCAAAAACCACACACAACTGAAAGCAAAGCAAATATACGACATGCACATTATTTACAAATTGACCAAAGTTACAAAACTAAAATCATCACTTACCTATGTCAAATATCTATTTCTCATCATTCAGCCATATGATCAATCTATAAAACTTGTTTCGAAGTATCAACCATATTGAAACAAATATGTATCATTCATGCCACTATCATAATTTTTACTGTCATTACGCCTATCATCTTTTGCCATCAAAAAATCATGAATTTTCTAAAAAAATCCATAATTTGAAATATATCCTTCGTACTAAGAGCATGATGAATATTCATACACCACATGATATCCTTTTTTATCTATCTCCTTAACATGTTCAGTGATATTTTCTACCTACTACACTGGAAATTCAAAACATTCAAGCTCAACCACATTACTAGAATATTGATGATTTACCTCAGTGAATGCTGGGATATCAAAGAAAATAATTTCACACTCATCCCCATGCATACTACATAAATATTTAGGGCAATAATTTTTAATTGTAACTTCTAATTTTAGACTTAGTTCATCATGGGAAACTTCATTCATTTCCAAGCTACAAGAATATTCAAAATCAACACTAGAAGAAGATTGATCATTAGAGAAGGATATTGAAGACAACATTTCATCCTAGTCACCATGATCACTCATTTCATAATATGATACAACAATCCAAATATTTTGAATCTCACCTAATTCTTCAAATATGGGATTAGGGACCATATGAAAAATTATCTAAAACATGTTATGGCAAACAATTGGCTGATCCATATCAACTTTGTCATCAAACAATGGATTATAAACTTCATTATAACCATAGTCAATTTGAATATCCCAATAACCATCATCAATAGAAGAAGAGATAGAATCAACATTATTAATACTCAAACAACCATTAACACCATGAGTTTGAGAAGATGAGCAACTATAATTATGATTTTCAAAAAGAAAATCCTTATTATTTTTAAAAAAACATGCAAGGCTATTCTGACCACTTAGGGACTGTATCTTTTCAGACTTATACATTAGATTAAGGATACCTTGTTAATGAGAATGATAAAAAGGAAATCCACCAACTCTGTGAAGGAGCTCTTATGTTGAGATATCACATACATAACTATTTCAAAGATTGGCTTCATCCATACACAAATCAATTGGTTCTTCATATACATCATTTTGGACGCATAGAGGTGGTGTAAATTTAAGTTGAGGCTATCCATTTCTTTATAGTACAATATACATCTTCTTGTCTCAACATTAGCCTCATGAGAAACATAACCAACATTGGTAATTATCTGAATTAAAATTTACAACATCTTCAACATGTTGCTCACTTGCATGATCATCATTAGAAGGTTGTCTTTGAACCTCTACTATTGAAAAAATATCATCTCTTACACACTCCTTTATCTATGTCTCAACTTGAGACTGAATGTGTGAAGTAGATTCAGAAAAAACTTCATACTATTGGTAAAAATTTGCATGCTCAATCTAATTTATATTGGTTATCCATGTACTAGTTGGGGTAGAAAACTCATAAAAATTGTGAGAATTCCATGGAGCCTCTAAAGTTATAAATTCACCCTCATATGCATCTCGATCATAAAATGTATTTTCAAATTTATAACATCATGTAAAGCCAAACTCCATCATTCCATGAATGTCCCTTGTCATCTGACATGCTTGATATAAACTCTAAGGCTCTTTATCTTTCAACTTGTAAATCTTTTTATAAAACACACATAAGTATACAACCAAAGCCATTGCATCTTGGGGTCTACATTTGTACAAAATTTTCTTCAATGTTTTCATAAATCTAAGATTGAAAGTAGACACTAGCTCCTCATTAACCCATTCTTTGAACTTTTCATTGAATGCTATTTCCAATTATTTCCATAAGCTGATAGATTCTAGCCACAAAAATGAGCACCATCATCTTGCGTCACCCATTAAAGATTGTGCGACCAACTTCATAATGATATCTTTATGATCAACATCGTAATCCTCTATCATATTAATAAAATTAAATTAAAACCCTTCTTAGCTGATTCCTCTTTGATACCACTAAATTTACACAAGTATTTTCTAATTTCTAATCGAATAAGATTTGGGTAACCTGGAATGCCAATTAAATTTATATAACTTATAATCTATTATTAAAACCTCCTTTACTACACTACTATGAGAACTCAATAGGCATTGTTACACTTGAATATATACAAGGCTAGAAATAATCAAATTACTTTCCCATGTGCCTTCACAAACACTTCAATTTGACCATTAAAACCTTGATCAAAATTTTCAAACAATTTGCATACTACAACCAAACATGAAAGCTAAAGCTAACAAAAAAATAGTATGCAAACAATATTTCAACACTTTTCCTTTTCAACTAGTGTTGATATCACTTGATAGGGAAACCACCTTTGTTAGTTTTTGATAAAAATATGATGATTACCTGGACAAGAATTGTACCTACTACTCTTATTTATATTTTGAGAGGAAATATGGCAGATGTAGAGCCTTCTTTATATCTCCATGAGGTTCTTTTCACATAGATTTGAAACCTCAATTTAGAGAAAAAACTATAGACAATATGGAAAGACATATTGTCAATTAGTTTCAAAACACTTAGTCATTCAGTGTTACCCAAGTATATAGTGTCACCCAACTATTCAGTATTTCCCGAGTGATAGTTTATCACTCTAGTAGTCTTTTGGACCTGAGTGACAGTTTGAAGCCAACTTTGCATATATTGTTGAATATATATTTGTTTATTGCAAGCCAAATTATAAAATTTAATTATTGGATAAAGATATATATGTAAGATAGTTTGTTTATCCAATAAAAAGAGGAGAGAAGAAATGTATATAGTATGAATGCATAATCAGAAGATGATATGATTATGTGAATGGCAGTTTGAATCAAGTGAAGAAGTGTTCAAGACAACAGATACTTATCTATCACATTTAGGTGATCAGTTATATTTCAAAGGATCTTATTCAACATTTACAATTGCATAGAGCAGATCATCAACTGGTTCATTCCAACATGTGGATCAACAAAATCCTTTAACAAAGGTGGACCTAATATTTCTTTCTCTAAATCTCTTAACAGAGTTGCATTACTCATTGTAGTGTACAAAATTCTTTAATAAGGTGGACCTAACCATCATTTCTATGCTCCTAATAGGGCAGACCATTAGAAGTCATCATTGTAAGCTCTAACAGGATAAATTTATACTGTAGTACTAAATCTTGAGGGTATCATCCCCACCCTAGGTTTACTTTCTTTTGGAAGGTTTCTGGGTAACCAAATATTACGTTATGTGTTGTATTTGATTGTTTACATTCAAGTTATATACATGCAAAAAACAAGCTAATCTAATTATGGACTAAAAGGATTAAGTTTTATTGATTCATGGTTGACCCCCCCTCTCAGCCATTGGGAACATCATATAATTCCAATAATTTGTATCAAAGCTATGGTTATCTTATTAGAAGTTTTACAGCTTGAGAAAAGATCAGAGGATATGGAAACATATATACTAGAGAAAGCCATTGATAATGAAATATATATCTTAAAGTGGCCATGGATCAGATCATAATACTTAAGGAGCGGCTCTTGCTTTCCCTAAAGAGAAGAAAAGAAATAGCAGTGTAGCTGAAAGAAAAGAACTATATAGAAGAAAGAATTGAATAACTTTGAAAATATAGGAGCTCAAAAGAAGCTAATGTAACCATTGAAGACTTTCTTGCAAAGAATATAAATTTACATGAAGAACTCATAAAGTTAAAAAGAGAATAGCAAGTTCACTCAATCAGGATGTGTGAAGTCATGGAACTAAAGAACAAAGAAGATGATGAAAAAAATATAGCACAAGAAGATAAAAGACTGTTGAGTACAAGAATAGAGGAAAAAGAAAAAGAAATCCATCACTTGTCACTTTGGCAAGCTAATTTGGTAAGTCAACTCAACAATGAAACACAATAATTTGTCAACCTAAGGATAGAAAATGAAATACTGCAGAATGATCTCAATACTGAAGAGAAAACAAATGAAAGTCTAGTGAATTCACAAACTAGCATGGATCAAGAAATTGAACTGAGAAATCATGGACAAAATGGATTAGGATATACTAAACAAGGTGAATCCTCACAACAAGGAGCTCAAAGGAAAAACAAACCTAAATGCAATCACTATGGAAAGACAGGGCATACATCAAATAAATGTTGGAGCAATGGAAGGTCAAAATTTAACGGTAAATGCTACAGCTACAAGAAACATGGATATAGAGAAAGTGAATGCAAAGAGAAACCTAAGTTTTAAGGGAAATTCTATAAATTCATCAAACAAGGTCATAAACCTTCCGAGTGCACAACTAAGAATTGGAATCCTACTGAATAATTAGCTAAGGAAATTTTTGGTTGGGATTACAATGCCTGGTACAGATGTTGTAACTGTGGTGAATATGGACACATTGGTGCAAATTGTTTGAAGAGTCATGCCAAAAAGATACATCCTACTAAGAGATTCTATGTATGTAAACAACTTGGTCATCTGAGCAAGAACTGTATGAATAGACAAAAGATTGATACTAGTTTTTAGAATGGTAAAACCAAAGTCTCATAAATCAGAGCTCAGATGAGAAAGCAATGGGTAAGGAAATCAACAGATAATTGAGATCAAAGCAATGAAGGATCAAATGACACCCTAAATAGTGAGATGGGTGGATCCATCATTATAGAATAAGAAAGCAAGGAGATGACTAGAACTATGTAATAACAAGTTATTCTACATCAGTTTTAGGCAAGCAATACATGCCATATCTGCATATGATGCATGAGGAAATATTGTAGTTGAACCTAAGTTAGAATGTTAATTATGCCCAAGTCACTCTATCTCACCTGAGATGAGTCACGTAGTGTTGATAACTGGAATATTACTTATACCTGATCTTCCAAGTGAATCTTGGAGAAACACCTGAGTCACGCCAGCTACTATGTATGGATCATTTAATAAAATACCCTAACGGTTGAAAAAATCTTATATATGAAGGATTGTGAAAGAGTATTGTTTACAAAGATTTCAGTTTACTAGTCAATTCAGAGATTTAGAAATTCTATGTGAAATCATGATTGAAAGTGGAGTTTGATTATTTCATTCGAGCAATATGGAATCCAATTCCAGTAGCAATGTCAAGAAAGGTTCAGAGATGCTAGTAAGGAATACAATTTGTTATCCTCCCCTATTCAAGCTTGATCTGGTAGTTTCATAGGAAATAGACTTATTGGAAGCTCATTCCCTAATCTCTCTAAGAGTGTTACTATTCAATGACATTCACAGCTTCTATCACTGGAACATATAGGAGCTTGCAGCCAGTGAGATGAATTAAACATATGAGAAGTTATCCATAGATAGGAAACTGAAGCCCAAGCATAAACACCTCAAAACTAATGGTTTGAAACATATCATGCATATGCCAAGGGACTTCTAGAAAAATTGAATGAGATATGATCTTATTCATGTTCATGACATGAAACTATGGCTGGATCATCTTGTCAAGATCACCAAGCAGATAATTCACTGTGTTATCAGGTTCCCTATTCTAGACAAGCCAAAATCTACCAAAACCCTAAATTAAGATGAACTAGAAGAATTAATTCTTGTCAAGTGGGATGGAAGAGGAATGAGACTCAATAGAGTAATATACATGGAGATGAAATTTGGCATTCATGTGGTAGCACACAAGATTTACAGCTCAAGCAGACCCAACAATTTTGCATGCGAAGCTGTTGACCTAGCCTACAAAGTTGTCAAGAAAAATATGGTATTTGACTTAGAAGAATTACATCTCACTCAGTTGAGAAAGAACATGGAGAGCACCTGAGTATCAAAAACACATTCATGTAAGTTTGGTTCTCTTCTAATCTACATACTATTTTATGTTGAGAAGTTCTTTCCCTCCAAA
This sequence comes from Thuja plicata, assembly GCA_018584345.1. Lineage (NCBI taxonomy): Eukaryota > Viridiplantae > Streptophyta > Pinopsida > Cupressales > Cupressaceae > Thuja > Thuja plicata. The sequence continues at coordinate 205,446 of MU225002.1, read as the reverse complement.
GGAATAGTAATATGGAAAAAGGATAGACCAATCATTCATCAATTTAATGATTTCATAAATGAGATGGGAGATAATTTTTATAGTATCATGGATGGATACTTTTAAAGTTTCAAATAGAAAATGCAGAGTAGATATAGGATTCCCAATCAACTAGTTGAGAAGTACAAAGCAGAATTTTGTTTTCTAGTTGATTGTGAAAAAGTGTATATACAAGCAGTAAAGCCTAGGGTTGCATGGGTACAACCCTTGCCATATGAAGTTAATAATGAGGAAACTAAAGATATCATAGAGGCTCTTGTGAATGAACCTATCAATCCAAAGGCACCCTACTTTGGAACCTATGAGGAAGCTAATAGCATAATATCTCTGGAAATTGAGATTCCTAAGATATTGAAGAGAGGAAGAAAGAGACTTGATACATTCAAGAAGAAGTATTGAAATGCCTATGAATCTCCTTCAATATCTAAGATAAAAGAGGAAACATTTAAAATAGAGAATATTGAGGAAATTGAATCTGATAAGGAAGAAATTGATGTTAATCCTCCACAAAAGAAGAGGAACACAACACCTAAACAAAAGAAAGGGGAAGGAACTACTCATAATGTCACCCTGAGAAGATCTATGAGAAATATTATATTAAGTGATGAAGAGGATGTAGATGAAGAAGATACTATGGTCTTCACAAAACCCACACCCACACTTGATCAAAAGATCAAAGACCTTAAAGAAGGAAGATCCATGAGTTCTTTGAAATCATTGAAGTATGCTTCTAGGAAAGAAGAAGAGAAGAAGAAAATTGAGCAAAGTGGAAATATGACCCTTCTATGTTGAAGAGTTATATGATACAAGACTTATTTAAGGAAGTCTCTATTCCCTGGAAGAATGCAATACAAATTGAAAGGGATATAAGGGAAGAGATATTGAAGCAGGCCATTCTTGTAATGAAAGGCAAAGAAGTGAAAGAGGCCTTAAGAAAATATGAGAATAATCACACCCCTAGATTTATGGTATTTCAAATATTGAAAAAAAATATAGAAGAAGTAGCTCAGTGTGCCACATTAGTGTGGAAATCAATATTTGGGATTGCAGAAAGAAATGTGAAGGAATAAGTAGCAAGTACAAACCCTCTAGCACAAGGGAATGATGACCCTCTACCTGAGGTACAAACTATTGAAGAGTCCAACATAGAGAAGATTGTTGGAAATATTCAGGATTAACAGAGTTACTGAGAGGGGAGGGGTGAATCAGTAACACTTAAATCTTTTAATACATTTCTGCACTTTTATATTCTTTAACCATTCATTCATCTAATCTACTGCAACCATGAAAATGTAAACATTCATAACACATAACACGAAGATTGGTAACCTAGAAACCTTCCAAATAGAAAGTAAAACTGGGGTGGGGATAGTACCCACAAAACTTTGGTACTGTAGTATAAATTTGACCGATTAAGGCTTACAATGATCACTTCTAATGATTTGCCCTGTTAGAAGCAATTTGGACTGCTAGGTCCACCTTGTTAGAGGATTTACAAACATACAATGAAGTATGCACTCGGTTAAGAGATTTACAAAA
>MU225002.1:171681-196663 GCA_018584345.1 Thuja plicata | reverse complement strand
GGTGAGCTTTACTGAATGCTCGGTATAGGCTGTGGGCTGAGTGATAAGCTCGGTAAGCATTCAAAACTGAATAAGTGTTTTCACTAAGTGCATTCACTGATGCCAAATGTATCATTATTCCAACAAAGATTGTAGTTGAGGTAATGGAATCACTAACCCAATCTCCCATACACAGTATAGTGACTCCAAGAAAAGAAAAAGTTGTATAATCTACATCAGAACAGACAAAACACAAGCAACATGCTCCTCTTACTATTGAGACATGCACACCCAGGTCAATGAAAGGCAAGGTAGACATTTCTATTTTTGATTCATCAGTTACGATTGATCCAAAAATTGGTAATACAAAGGTCAATGACCTAATTGGATTGAATACTGATACTATGGATAAGGAAGATAAAGGTAAGGAAATTGTTCCTTCACCGAGTCCTAAATTAGAAGCAGCAATAACTAATGAGATAGATTTGGATAAAGAGATTGTGATTCCTAATTGGGATCTATCCAACCTATTTGTAGAAAAAATGGATACCTTGGGATAAATATGGAAGAAGAGGGCCTCATAGTAGAAATTTAGAAAGGAAAGACAAAAGCACAAAGTACTTGAAGATATAAAAGGAATACTTGTTGATGCTTTGGATATTGAAGTAAATGAAAGTGACTCAATAATGGACCAACTTGTTGACATTGTCAACAAGTTCAACACAGACATGAATGGTCATGATAAGTAACTTGAGAAGGTAGAGAAGAAATTTGAGAACAACGTTCTAGAGAGCATTGCAAAGAAGATTGCAATTGACCAACTGCATCTTACATAGATTATCAACACTCTAGAAACCACTGTGAAAATGTGGTATAATTATTTGTAAAGTTCAGTGACTCCTCCAACTTTACCATGTAAATCAAGAATAAAATAGTAAAGATAGATGCTAACATGAAGGAAAGTTCAAGGTAGTTATCACTTGACCCGAGCACCAGTTCTACTTACTTTAAGAAAGTAAAATATCTTACTGATTTACAGGCTAAAGTGTGGAGATAAGAAGAAAGAATCAGATAATCTCTTAAAACCATCTAGAGCTAACTTCTAGGACATATGGATGGAATGTATAAATGTATAAAACATGCTAAAACTCTCATCAATGAAAACAACCTCTCAATTACTGAGCTGATGATAGAGCTATCTGCATAACTGCAAGTTGAATTGCACATCTTAAAGGTGATACATGATAATTGGGACAACAATCTATGTCAAATTTTGAAGGTACATAGTGATTTTCTATCCTACTTCAGGATAACCCTATAGATGACATTCCTTTTTGGCATTCTTTTCAAAAACAAGGGGGAAATATCATTGTATAAGAGGGAGATATCATTGTAAATATCACATGTACAGAGAATAGTGTAGAAGATATATGTTACAATAACAATTTTGAATTATACAAAAAAAAGTCATTTAGACCTAAGCAGTAGAGCAAGTGTCATAACTCGAGCAATCTATAAGGGGGAGTTTTGACATATGAGATACAAAGTTTAATGATAAGTGTTTTTGTCACTAATGCCAAAGAGGGAGATTTTAGACGTTATGGCAAGACATATTGTCAATTAGTGTCAAAACAATTAGTCATTCATTATTACCCAAGTACATATTGTTACCTGAGTATACAGTGTCACCGAAGTGTTCAGTATCGCTCGAGTGACAGTTTATCACCCGAGTAGTCTTTTGGACTTGAGTGATAGTTTGAAGCAGAATTTACATATATTGTTGAATATATATTTGTTTATTGCAATTAGACTTACAAATTTATTTGTTGGATAAAGATATATATGTAAGATAGTTTGTTTATCCAATAAAAGAGAGAGAAGATATGTATATAGTATGAATGTATAGTCAAAAGATGATATGATTATGCAAATGGTAGTTTGAATCAAGTGAAGAATTTTTTAGGACAACAAAGACTTATCTATCACATTTAGGTGATCAGTTATATTTCAAAGGATATTATTCATCAATCACAGTTGTTAGTAATAACTTAGAGGGGGGGAGGGGGTGAATCAGTGGCCTCAAAAATTAATCCTTAAATCAACCCTTTAAAACTTAGTACCACAAAATTATACATCGAGTTATCTTTAGTCCTTTAAGTTGAATGCCTTGAAATACTTATACCAAATTACTACTTGTCATAATGTTTTGTAAAACCTTCTACTGTATTTTTATCAATAAGGAGTCTTTCTATTTACCGAAACATAGTAAATAACTAGTGTATACCGATCAATCCAGATTTACTTCTGTGAAATGCAAAACATTAAAATAATGACTCATAAACACATGACACATGGATTTTTAACGTGGAAACCCTGTTAAGGGAAAAACCACTGGGATCGGTACCCCAAATTTTCAGTCTTTTGAAGTGAGCTCAGTTAAGAGACAACCCTATTAAAGTTTACAAACACACTGTTAATTGTGACCTTGTTAGAGGATTAAAATAGATAGTTTGTCACTTAGTATCTAGCATCTAATGATACCATCCTTGATTAAACACTCCCTTGGCTTGTCAATAGGTATCAGGCATATCCAATGCTACATTTTATGATCAAACATTTTGATACTCCTTGGGATGTATCTCAATTACAAAAGACTTTTAAGTCCTACTTGGTTAAGAGACTTGATGCCTCAGGGGTTAAACTAAAATAGTAAATTGATCTGCTCACATATACAACTTGAATTGAAGATTTTCAGATCTATTGTAAGTACATTACCTTTCTAATCAATGTAATCAACTCAATACCTTTTCTCAATATTTTTCTCCTTTGTGATGATGTATCACTGTTCATCAAAGTCTACAGCATTTAGCTCTTTTATCAGCTTGATTAATCAAGTCTAAATGAATAGTTTATTCTCCTTCAAAATATGTTCAGCATTTATTTTCTTTTCACTCCCCTTATTCATAATGAGTAAGCTTGTCTCTTATATAGACATGTTTTCATCGTTTCTTGGTTTTCTTGATCTTGGCATGATCCACAATTCTGGCCAGTTAGATTTAAAGAAAAACTCCAGTTATATCTTATAGAAATCTTCTTGCCAACTGGACAAAATAGCTTTAAATCCTTTACTTATCTTCTACTTTATCTTGTCGATTAAAATAATGATAAGTATTAGTTAAGTATATTTTTAGCTCTTGATAGCTAAGCATTTTGTCATTTTAGAACTCTTTGTTTTGTCAGTTAATACTTCAGTTAGTCACTCATGACACCTGTTTGTTCCATCAGTGTGACTTTAGTTGTCTTTAGGATTTCCGTCCATTGGGCAACACTATAAATTTGTCTGTCGGGTTACACTGTGACTTTGCTCGTCAGGTAACACTATGACTTTTCTCATCAATAATGTTGTTGATTTTCTTGTCGGGGAACATTGTGAATTTTCTCACTTACTCTGTCTGTCGGTGGGCACTCTTTTGGTGTATACAGTCACTCTGTGAATACTTAAATTTTTTCCATTACTGATAGTATATCCTTTGATTCATCAATTCTTTGAAGTCTTTTAGCAGTATGTCCATGACCATACATATGATATCAAGTTGACATCAATGAAAACACAATACATTAACTAAATTAATGCCTTTCATTAACTTTCTATGTCTCTATGATCATCAACTTAACATCTTCAAACATTCAATCCGTTATAGTTCATCAATCTCTCCCTTTGGCATTGACGAAAACACACTATTTTATCACACTATATTATCACTAATACAATATGAAATATAAAATTTGAAGTTCATCAAACTACCAATCGTATGTACCATAAATGATACAAATATCTAGTCCTCAGTAAGCTTATGTGAGCTTAGATTTGATTCTTTCTACTCTCTTTCTATATTTAATCCCTTCACTAGATAGATGTATAATCTTTCTTCCTCTGATGTGATATGTTCTTTTCCTGTGTCAAACTCTCTCCCTTTGACTGTTCTTTTCTTTTGATGTCTCTTGTCAGCAATACTCTCCCTTTTTATGTCTTATCCCTTGTTGGTTACATATCTACCTTTTGATAATGTGATGGATATAAATTTTCCTTAATGTGATATGGATATAATCTCTCCCTTTGACTACAATGCCAAAAAAATATTTGACACTAATGCCAAACAAATCCTTTCTATCCATAATATACTCCTTGAATCTCCCAATCCATCACCAATATAATAATTCTGGTGCTTGGAGTAGATAAATACCTTGCTGTGTATAGATTTATCTGTGAAGTTCATCTCTTTGGTTGCATCAACATGAATGATATTCTAATAATATGTAGGCTAGTGCAGCCTTCTATTCATTTTACTGAGTAGTAGACAAGGGTCTGACCCCTAGTCTCTTTCTCAAGTACTCAAATGCATCCTTGGGCAGTGGCTTGGTGAAGATATCAACTAATTGTTCCTTTGATTGAACATACTCAAGTATCACCTCCTTTGCTTGAAATTTTTCTCTCAAATAATGATACTTGATAGAAATATTCTTTGTCTTAGCATGCATGAATGGATTCTTGGAAATTTTTATTGCAATGGTATTGTCATAGTAGATAATTACTGGTTCAAAAATTTTCATATGCATACCTTCTAGTAACTATTTGATCCATGCAATATTTAAGCAGTTTTCAATAGCAACAACATACTCTACTTCTGCAGTAGACTGAGAGATGCATCCTTGCTTCTTGTTGTTCCATGTGACAAGTTTGTCACCCATAAAGAATGCCCCTCCAGTTGTGCTCTTTCAGTCATCAGTATTTCCTGCCCAATCAGTGTTGGTAAAGACCTTAATTTAAAATTTTCCTTCTCTTCTATACCATAAGCCATATTCCTTGGTATTCTTTAGATATCTTAGGATTCTTTTCACAACAGCCATAGGTGATTCCATGGGATTAGCAAAAAATCTTGCAACTATTCCTACTGCATATGCAATATCTGCTCTAGTATGTACAACATACATGAGTTTTCCAATCATTGATTTGTACAAAGTCTGATTTACCTTAGGTGACTTGTCCTCCTTTGTTAGCTTACATCTAGTTTCCATCAGTGTTCCAACTGGCCTGGAATCTTTCATCTTTAATATTTTTAGCACTTCTTTGATGTATTTTGATTGTGTAATGAAGATACATTCATCTTGTTGCATGATCTTTAGACAAAGAAAGAACTTGATCTATCCAAACATAGACATCTCAAAGTCTTTTCTCATTTCATTTTCAAATGATTTGCATAGCATATCATTGCCTCAAAATATAATTTCATCAACAAATATTTCAGCAATCAAAATGTTAGCATCAGTATCGTCCTTCAAATAAAGAGTATTGTTTTCACTAGTTCTTACAAATCCAATACTTATGAGATAGGAATGAATTATTTTATCCCATGATCAGGGTGCTTGTTTCAATCCATAAAGGGATTTGTGTTGTCTACATACCATGTTCCTCTTGTCTAGATCAACAAAACCTTCTGGTTGCTCAATGTATACCTCTTCCTCAAGTCTTCCATTTAGGAATGCAGACTTGACATCCATTTGGTATACCTTGAATCCTTTACATGCAACATAAGAAAGTAATATTCTCACTCCTTCTAGCCTATAAATGGGTTCCAAGGTCTCTCCATAGTCAATCCCTTCTTCTTGTGCATATCCCTTGCATACTAGTCTATCTTTGTTTCTAGTGACTTCTCCATTCTTATTCATTTTATTCCTGAATATCCATTTTGTATCGATGACATTCTTGTCATTTGGTCTCATTACAAGTATCCATGTCTTATTTTTCTCTATCTTCTCAATTTCTTCACTCATAGAAATAAACCATTCTTCATTATCAAGTGCAGCATTGACAAATTTTGGCTCAAAATCACAAATAAGATATCTTGTGTTTAGAGACTTACTTCTAGTTCTCATACTAGCCTTTTTGTCTCTAATGATCTAGTTTTGTGGATGGTTCCTTTAGACATATCTATCAATTACAAGTTCAATTATTTTTCTATCAGTATGATCATCATATTGTCCTTAATTATGATTTCCATCATTTGGTAAATCATCTTGAGCAATATCTAGATTTTTGGTATCTACGGCCTGATGCTCAGGTGCAATAATCTATTTCTCAAGAGCTATACATTGTTTCTTGGGTAGAGTGTCAGGTTATTATTTGTAAACAAACCTATTTTAGTCCTCTAGTTCTTTTGTGCTTTCCTTTTCATTCTTCTCTGCAAATTCATATATCTTTACATTTGCACTTTCAAAATTTTTGTTACAGGCTTTATTTAGACATTTATAGGCCTGGCTCTTGATGGAATACCCTAGAAAGATTCCTTCATCACTTTTGGAGTCAATCTTTCCATTTCTATCATCTTTTAAGATATAACATTGACTACCAAATATCTTGAAGTAACTTAAATTGGGTGTGTATCCATACCGTAGCTCATAGGGTGTTTTCTTGGTGTATTTATTCAATTGTCCTTTGTTCAATGTATAAACAATAGTACTAACAGCTTCCCTCCAGAATATTTGGATGATGTCTTTCTCAATCATCAGTATCCTTGCACAATCAACAATGGATCCATTTCTTCTTTCAGCAACTCCATTTTGTTGAGGTGTTCTCGCTGCAGTGACCTATCTTTTGATTCCATGCTCATTACAAAAGTTATTGAATTCATGTAAAATAAATTCCCCTCCTCTATCTGATCTTAAGCATTTCAATTCTTTACCACTTTGTTTTTCTACCATTTTTTTGTACTATTTAAACATCTTGAATGCTTTTGATTTTTCTTTTAGAAACATAACTGTCATCATTCTAGAGTAATCATCAACAAAGAGAATAAAATATCTATCACAATATTAACTCTTTATCATCATGGGTCCACATAGATTACTATGGACTAATTCTAGAATGACATCAGATGTATGGGTTTTGCTTTTGAAACTAGACTTTGTTATCTTACCTTTTTGACAATTTTAGCACATGATATTGTAAGGCTTAGTCATCATCAATAAGCCTCTTACATTTCTCCTTTTCCTTAGCTTTAACATGTTTTCAAAGTTCACATGACACTATCTTTTATGCCATAACCATATGTATTCATTTTTAGCCATTAATCAAGTGGTGGCAGTATCATTTAGATAGAACAAGTTACATTTTTTCTACTCACTGATACCAATCAGACTTCCTTATTTATTAAAGGTCTTTGCCTTCTTATTTTCAAATGCTACCCCATGACCTGAATTATTCAATTGAGAAACACTCAATAGATTATAATTCAATCCTTTAACCCAATAAGCATTTTCACATTTTATCAGGTTATTCAACATTATAGTTCCTTTACCTTCAACTAGACAAGGTGTATCATTACCCATTCTTACTGAACCACCATTTTAGTATTAAAAATTCTCAAACATTTGTTTGTCACTGATCATATGGTGAGTGAAACCACTACCTATGCTCCGGACATAATTTTTAATAAATTTAGATATGAGTACAGTTTCTCCATACCTTTCTTCATCATCACCTGAATCATCTTTTAATCCCACAAACACCATCTTGATGTCTTCATCAGATTCACTATTAGTATCTTCATCTTTGCATTTAGCTAGGTAACTGGCCTTCTTTCCTTTGTCCTTGTAGTCTCGGGTATCTCTTCTTTCTGACTATTGGTTGCTTCTATAATCTTAGTTATCACCTCTGTCAAACTTCTTTTCAAATGACCTGCCATTACTTCTTTCATCTTTTCTTCTGTTAGGACATCTTGCAACAAAGTGTCCAATCTCTTTACAATTAAAACATACAAGTGGTAATTTAACTTTTTATTTACCTTTTCCTCTCTGCATTCTTGTAGCTATAAGTTCTTCAATTTCATCAAGATCTTCTTCTTCACTTTCACTATCACTATCTTTTCTCATAATATATTTATGACTTGACTTACTTATTATCAAAGAAGATTTGAATGTAGAATATATGTTTGGTAAGACACTATTACCACAATTATTTATCTCAAATGAAATCAGTCTTCCAATCAAACTATCTAGAGTAACATTGTTATTTGCTATTGCTCTCATTTCTTGTATGGAAGATACTCTAATAGGATAAGTAGGTAGCAAGGTTCTTAGAATTTTACTTACCACTGTATCTTCATGTAGTACACCTCCAACTCCTTGGATAGTATTGACTACCTATTTGATTCTTGTGCTATACTATGTGATGTTTTAACCTTTTTCATTATGAGATCATCAAACTTTCCTCTAAGGATTTCTGCCTTGGCCCTCATAAATTTTTTATCACCACCATGTAAAAGCTTCAATTTATCCCACATCTACTTTGTAGTTGTGCATGCTTTGACATCTTCAAATTCAGCATTAGAGAGTGAGGAAGCAAGCTCTATTATCATTTAGTTGTGCTCATGCTTCTCTCTCATTTGTTCAACAATGAGTGCTCCTATGGGAAACAAATATTTATTATCTAAGTATTGAGTAACATCATTTCCAATACCTGATAAGTGGAGTCTTATTATGCTTTTCCATGAAGAAAATTTTCCTTTTTTCAACTTGGGCATATATATTTTGTTCATCTTGTGATCTTTTCCTTGAGGTTTTAAACTCCTTTTCTAAGCACACAAGCTCTGATACCAATTGTTAGTAATAAATGAGAGAGGGGGGGGGGGGGGGGGGGGGGTGAATCAGTGGCCTAGTAATTAATACTTAAATCAAACCTTTAAAACTTAGTACCACAAAATTATACCTCTAGTTATCTTTAGTCCTGTAAGATGAATGCCTTGAAATACTTATATCAAATTACTACTTGTCGGAATGCTTTGTAAAACCTTCCACTGTATGTTTACTAATAAGCAGTCTTTCTATTTACCTAAACATAGTAAATAACTATTGTATACCGATCAATCTAGATTTACTTATGTGAAATGCAAAACAATAAAGTAATGACTCATAAACACATGACACATGGATTTTTAATGTGGAAACCCTGTGAAGGGAAAAATCACTGGGAATGGTACCCCAACTTTTTACTCTTCTAAAGTTAGCTCTATTAAGAGGTAACCCTATTAAAGGTTACAAACACACTCTTAGGTGTTACCTTGTTAGAGGATTTAAATAGATATTTTTTCACTTAGTATCTGGCATCTAATGCTACCATCATTGATCAAACACTCACTTGGCCTTTCAATAGGTATCGGGCATATCCAATGCTAATTTGCATGATCAAAATTTTTGATACTCCTTGGGATGCATCTCAATTACAAAATACTTTTAAGTCTTTCTCGGTTAATAGACTCGATGCCTTAGTGGTTAAACTGAAACAATAAATTGATCTGTTCACATATACAACTTGAATTGCAAACTTTTAGATCTATTGTAAGTGCATTACCTTTATGATCAATGTAATCAATTCAATACCTTTGCTCCACACTGTTCTACTTTGTGATGCTGTATCACTTTTCATTGGTTTATGTAGAATTTATCTCTTTCCTCAAATTGATTGATCAGGTCTAAATGAAGACTTTCTTCTCCTTCAGAATTTCTTTAGCATCTATTTTATTTTCACTCCCCTTATTCATAATGAATAATCTTGTCTCTTATATAGACACGTTTTCACCATTTATTGGCTTACTTGATCTTGGTGTGATCCAAAATTCTCACCAATTAGATTTAAAGAAAAAATCCAGTTATATCTCATAGAGAACTTCTTTCCAAGTAGACAAAGCAGGTTTAAATCCTTTACTTATCTTCTACTTTATCTTATCGATTAAAACAATGATAAGTATTAGTTAAGTCTATTTTTATCTCTTGACAGCTAAGCATCTTGTCATATTTGAACTCTTTATTTTGTCGATCAATACTTCAATTAGTCATCGGTGACAACTGACTATTCCATCGGTGTGACTTCAGTTGTCTTCAAGATGTCCGTCCATCGAGAAACACTATAATTTTGTCCATCGAGTTTCACTGTGAATTTTCTCATCGGGTAACACTATGAATTTGCTTGTTGGTAGTGCTATTCATTTTCTCATCAGGGAACATTGTGACTTTTCTCTCTTACTCTGTCCATTAGTGTGCACTTCATCGGTGTATACAGTCACTATGTGAATACTTAACTTTTGTGCATTACTGATAGCATAGCCTTTGATTCATCAGTTCTTTGAAGTATTTTAGCAGTATGTCCATGAAACTATAGATTATATCAAGTTGACATCGATGAAAACACAATACATTAACTGATTTAATGCCTTGCATTAACTTTTTATGTCTCTGTGATCATCAACTCAACATCTTCAAACATTCAATTAGTTATAGTTCATCAATAGTTGCACAGAGCAAATCATCAACTTGTTCATTCTCATAGGTGGATGAGAAAAATCTTTTAACAAGGTGGACATAATAGTCCTTTCTCTAAATCCCTTAATAGAGTTGCATTACTCATTGTATTGTACAAAATCCTTTAACAAGGTGGACCTAACAGCCCCTCTTATGCTCCTAACAGGGAAAACCATTAGAAGTGTTCATTGTAATCTCTAATAGGCTAAATTTATACTAGAGTACTAAATATTGTGGGTATCATCCCCACCCTAGTTTTACTTTCTTTTGGAAGGTTTCTGGGTAACCAAATATTGTGTTATGTGTTGTATTTGATGCTTTACTCTCAAGTTATAAGCATACAAAAAAATAAGCTAATCTAATTTTGGACTAAAAGGATTAAGTTTTATTGATTCCTTATTCACCCCCCGCCCCCCTCTCAATCATTGGGCACATCATATAATTCCAACAAAACTTTCAAATAAAAAAATCCATTTGGAAATTACATACATTTTTGAGTCTTCTCCAATCAGCAAAGCCACACAATCTTCTTTATACTCACTACAAATGAAATCACCTTCAAGGTTGTCTTTACTTAGAGTTTCCACCCAACACAATTTGGGGAAAAATATAACTCTATACCTTCAATGGTAAACTTACTAGCTTATATAAATAAGAAGGCCAAGAGTCTAGCTCAACTTGAAAAACCTACGTTATTTATAACCATTTACTGCAGAGATTCTTTCAAAGGTTTAGCAAGAATTTTGCATCTCTCTCCCCAGTAGAGTTACCATTTTTTGGTCTCTTAAAATGATTTATACTTTGAAAGCCACCAATATAAATATGGATAAATCTTAAAGAGTAGTTAACTCAAGCCATAGTAAATCTGAGGTAATTGGACTAATTATAGGGACACAATTGTCCTCTACACTTTTGGCTCTACAAGACCAATGTGGGTACACCTAATCCAGTTCAAGATACAATTCTTTATAATTCCTTCTGGATTTAAAACAATAGATAACATTGATAATAAAGATATGAATGATGACCAATCACTCATGGATTCTTAATTACCATGAATAAATAATAACCCACAACTACAAAACTTAAGAAAGGTTTATGAAAGGAGTTGATTATAAAAAATTAGAACATAGACAAGACTGATCTAACATGTATCAATAAGGAATGTACTAATCTCTAACAAGTTACTTATCCATTGGGAAATACTTCTACTTCAAGAGAATAGTACAAAAACCAACTATTGTCAAAAGACTCAAAGCCATAAATATAAATGATCTTAGATCTAACACTATTTATAAGATCCTCATGTATACAACCAAATGAACCTATATCTTATCCTTAGTATCATTTAATCTGATCCTAGATAAGAAATAAAGACTAATCACATACACACAGAAAACTCTATGCAACGAATAAGAAAATTCAACATTCAAAAGATAGACACCAAAGAGAGACTTGAATATGAGAAAGCTTATATTAAGTATGATGAATCTTGATACTATATCAATCTGATCAAAAAAATTTACCACTTCAATAATATTCAAAATATCTTTACATTTCTATTATGTCCTCAATAGAGTCTCATACAATTTCTAAACTGCATTCCTAATGGAACCAAAACTGGAACCTCTTAGAGCCAAACCCATTTGAAACTCTCTATGGAGACAAAACTCAAAACATATGTACATTGAAGAAAGAAGAATATATAGACTTGAAGAAAACTCATGATTTATCCTTCAATAGACACATGTATTTTTCCCCAAATATCTCTACAAATATCCTCTCTTTCTTCAACCGCTGAAATCTGATCTCCCATGCAATAACTTCTTTCGTGCTCTATCCACTTTGCCTCATCAAAATATGAAAATCTCATATGAATGCTTTTGAAATATGATTTTATGCATTTCTCCTTTTGAAACAAAAATAACTCAAACGTTATATGTAGTATTTAATAATATTAATTTATGCTTTAGAACTTATGATTTAATAAACTATTCAATGATATTACTTGTCCTATCTTAATGTGCAAATAATTTATTTAAAACTATAGACCTTGCTTTATAATTTTGCACTTTTATCTCCTCTATTTTAGCACATTATACTCTTTGTTTCTTCTATTTAATTGTTATTTATGAAATTTCTACATAGATAACACCAGATCGTACCATGTGTCACCTCCTGATTCACTCAAAAATACACCTGGGTGCTTGAATCATCTTCCTTTTCCTGGGCTCACCTACCTATGGAATTGCCACATGTCGAAAGGTTGCAATGCCTCAATTGTAATTTTTTTGCATCTTTTGAGATCAAGGCATTGCGCTAGTCATCAATCTCACTAGCCTCAAGATCTTTGCCCATCAAAATTGCATCGTTATGATTTTTCTATGTCATCCTCCACCTAGCATCCACCTTAGCACTCTATTTTTGGCCTACCACCTATCACACAAGCATAATGGCTTGATGATAATCTCTGTGCCTATTTGGTCTCAAGGAGTTGTGCCAACCATTGATCTACTCTGCATGCATCTCTTTTCATTGATCTTCTCCACCTTGGGATCTGTGCATGTATGACACTCCTCTACTACCACTTGTACTGCCACCTCACCTGCATAGGCCCTACCAAAATATGTGTATCTTCAACGTCGCCCACTGGCCAAGAACGGTCACCATTTCTGCATTCGAGCATGTCATTTACAAAATTTTCTATTCACTTCATATTACATTGCAAGTACTTTTGGATATAAAAAATTGAAAATTTCCCTTCCTCTATGCATATGGGATAATTTCCCATAGTAAATTTTAAATCTCCTTACCTTGCGTGTGAAAAATTAACTCACCTACAATATCGAGCACATGCCGCCACTGGGAGTTGTCACCAAGAGCTCTTTAGCTCTTTAGTCCACATTATAGAATAAGCATTGGCATATAAAAACATTAATAAAATTTACATCCCAGTGAATGTTGAATTAAAATCTAAGCATCTGTTTGTAAAAGAAAACTACCCTACATGCAAGAACTCCTTGAAACATTGCTCATGCTTCCTCACCACATTGGGGTAAAGCCTTTGATGGATGACACTGGATAAGAAGTGTTATCTCTTCCATTAATGATGATTCAACCGTAAGCTTCCCACTTGATGTGCTAACTATAATTCATGACCCATTCATGATGTTACTTCATATTGGGATAGGGACACCGCAAAGTTCAACTTATAGAGTCAAATTTTGATGGCTATGAGATCCACTTAAAGGTGCATATTTAGGATTCAATTTGTCAAGATGTGACACTGACTCATCCAACCTCATTTAAATTAGATATACGTTATGATGGCTAAGTTTTTTATTAAGGTAAAAACATGTTTTGAATGGTACCCAAAACCATTTATAATTTAGAGCAAAAGATAAACAACCATAGCCCTTACAAACATCGAAAGCCTGCTAAACCTTGGTAAGAAAGACCAAAACAAATCCCAAAAAATGAAAAAGTGACCCAAAAAGCAGCCAAGAATAGTTACTAGCAGAACTTCCAGGAGAAATACCATCACAAAATAGAAAAAGAAACTACTTAAAACTTTTGAAGGATTTCTTAGCCTCTTTCTGCATATCTTACATCATGTCAATGGAGTATTTGAGGGCTTTCAACTCCTTTGGAATCTTTGGAACTTTCCTTTTAATGTCACTTCTTGTTCTAGTTCCCAAGCCTAAGCTTCCATCTTTATCTTGCATGGTGAAAGTGGTATCCTCCAACATGCTATTCTCCAGATAAGCATACAGTGCCTTAAGATTTTGCACTAAGACTTTTAGTCCCTCATTGCTATGCTTGAGACTAATACTTATCATATGCCCATTGTGGTTGATTTTATCTTTCATATCTTTCTTCTTATCCTCCACCATGGCAATAATTATGGCCATTATCTCTTCATTCACTTTGTTGTTATTTACCTTCTATTAAAGATCCTTTTCCAGCTTATTTTTGAAGGGCTCCATAGCTTCTTCCATCTCCTTTAGTTTTTCTTCATTTCATTCATATCCTTGCTAATCCATTCCTCCATATTTGCACCATGTTCCTCATTACTCTTTAGAATTCTATCATCAGTGTCAAACCTGACATTTTGGAGACCAGATTCTAATCTCTTTTATTTCTTTTTTCTATCCCCTGCTAGAAAATTAAGCTGCACATCCATCTCCTCCTTGTCTTTTCCTTCATTCTCATCTTCATCTTTTTCCTCCTCTTGGTTATTTTAATATTTTTCCCTAATCTCCGCTTCCTCATTATCATGAAACCATTGCTCATTCACATAGGTTTCATCCTCATTCACAGAGTCATTCTTGTCTTCCTCGTCTTTCCCTGACTCATTTTCCATCTTCTCATCCTGAATATTCTCATCATCATTATCGTGAGGGGATAGGGTTTC
Source organism: Thuja plicata (assembly GCA_018584345.1). Taxonomy (NCBI): domain Eukaryota; kingdom Viridiplantae; phylum Streptophyta; class Pinopsida; order Cupressales; family Cupressaceae; genus Thuja; species Thuja plicata. The sequence goes on along the minus strand of MU225002.1, from coordinate 181,917 downwards.
CTCATCTTTTTCCATTTTTCCTCAATATTTCTCTTAACCATTTTCTTTGAATCTGCCTTTTTATTTGTCATCTTGTTCTTTGCCACCTTCCCTTTAACCAATCTAGGAATGGGTTCCAGAATGTGGTTTCTGGCATAGTCAACAATAAGAAAAATTAACCCTTCATTTGGCACCAGATTTATGGCCTTCTCATGTGCTCCATAATGATTTTGTTCATAAAACTAAGTAGATAGAAAGGAAATGAAACTTTCTTGTTATGTCTAAAATGATTATCCAAAAAAAATGAAGATTGTAGATTTTTGAGTAGCGCCCATCAAGTGTAAAATATTCAATCATCACAGTCAGAATATCAACCCAATGACTCTTAATCTTCTTAATATCTATGTAATCTCTAGACCCTTTACTTAGAAGAGCTTCTTCATCTTCAGATTTAGGGAAAATCTTAAAGGCTTGGGTTCCTATACACTTATTGTCCCTATAGAATTTCATACCTTCAATGGATAGCCCCATTATCTCATAAATAATGCTCAACGTGAGCGAGAAGGACTTACCCCACAGATTCACCTTGTATTTTTCCATCCATCCGCAAATTTATTTGTAACATCTTTATCCCAACCATGTAGTTTTTCCATGAACAGGGTAACCCCTCTGCGCTTTAGCCTTCTCCAGAATTTTTTCTTATGTTTCCACTTTGTGCAGTCTAGTGGCTCCTCTCTTTTCAAACTGCCTCCCATATTTGTAGAAAGATCTTTCTGAGCATGAGCTGGCAAAAATACTAGTCTCTTCTGGTTTCTCTTTTTTAAGATGGTATAAAATAGCCACAATCTGTGTGATGTAACATTCTTCATCATTTTTACAACCCTCAACTGACAGCTAACATTACCCTTTCGCTTAGGTGACCTGTTCATCATTAACTCTTGTATTAATTACTCCATTATGATTAATCTTATGATACTTGTGAATACTTAAGATATCAGAATTTAGATTCACTTCCCCTTTGCATGATTGTGTGACATCATTATGGGCCCCCACTTTTGCAAACCCATCATCCAACTTATTTCCTTCATGATATACGTGGGAAATATGAAAATCCTAATACATTAGAAATAATGTTTTGATTTTATCAATTATATGGGCAATTTTTCATGAGGCCTCACTCTTTCCTTTAATAAAATTTATTATATTTAGGAAATCTCCCTCCAACCAAAGTTTCAAATATCCCAAGTCTTTAGCCAGAGTCACAACTTGAAGAGCTACCCTAGCTTCCGTTATATGGTTAGTCTGAATCCCCAAGGGGGCCGCGATGACTCCCAGACAATTTCTAGCCCAATCTCTAATTAGACCAACAACCCTGACTCTTCCTCGATTCCCTTTCACTGCACAATCAAAGTTTCCTTTGATCCAACCAATAAGAGGACTAGTCCAAATGGTATTATTCCTCCTAGTTCAGTCTTTATCTTTTTGCCCCTGATTCTTACTACTGAGAATTTCATTGAAGACCTCAGTATTCTTAAGAGAAGAGTCTCTAGGGAGAGATCCTCTAAAATTTTCCATTAAGATTCTACAAATTGATTAGAAATAATCTCATGGGGAGGGATTTATCTATGAAAAATCTATTATTTCTCTCCTTCCATATTCTCTAGGTAAAATGGGGGAGGTAGAGATTCTAGAGGTGTTTAGGTTGTTTTCCAGTGAAAGGGAAACTCCATAGTTTAACAAGATCCTAAATATTTTGGGGTTTCACCCATTCCAAATTGCTTTGTTTGAAAAAAGAATCCCACACCTTTCTAGTGTAAGAACAATGAATCTTCAAGTGATTGAAAGTCTCAGCTTCAGAGAAACACATGATACATCTATTGGGCATATTAAATCCTCTTTTGTAAAGATTGTCCATAGTGAGAATTTTGTTCTGAACAAGTAGCCATAAAAACATGATAATTTTAGGAATAATTTTTTTGTTCCATACCTGAGAGTTGATGGGATGATCTTCTTGGATATCGAGGAGAGTTGAAGCCTAAGAGACATAAAATTTACCATTTTCCTCAGGACCCCAAATTAATGAGTACTGCTCATTTTCTCTTAAGAACCATTGATTAAGTTGTTTATTGATGAATTTGAGATTAACATCAAAAGAGCCTAATTCTATCCAATATGTATTGATCCAATAATCAAAGACCATTTCCCCAATTATATCTTTCCAGTCCAAAATAGCAGGCATCCATTCCTAATTCTCTTTTAGGGAACCTTCCTTCAACCAATTGTCATTCCAAAAATTAATCTTCCTGCCATTTCCCAGCTTCCATCTTACCCCTTTTATAACTAGATTCTTTCCTTTACTGATAATATTCTAGATAAAGGACCCTGTTAGGATTGGATTATAGTGAGAGGGGGGGGAGAATAAGTATAATAGCACTTTAAACTAATTCCTCAACCACTTAAACTTTAATCATTCATTTGTAGTAAAGTAAACAACATAAGAAAATTACACAATACTCATAACACCATGATTTGTTTATGAGGAAACCCTGACCAAGGGAAAACCCCAGAGGGGATGATACCCACAAGCATGTACTAAATTATAATGTCCCTGTAAGGATACCTAGCCCTATTAGGAGATAAATATTACATAGTACATTTCCTTGTTAGAGGAATAACAACCCTATTAAAGGTCCACAACACCCTGTTAGGGGCTTCTGAGCTTACAAATCTTACAATGTAATTCTGTTATAAAAAGTTCTCAATCATGAACAAGACAAGCATCACAAATGCTTTGATAGTTCCTTTATAGCTTTGCCATTCTCTTCTCTTCCATTCACATGTTTTCCCTTCCAGATAACTAATACACACACACACACATACATACATACATACATACATACATACATACATACATAATATTTACAAAAATATCTTACATATATATCTCATAACTTTACAAAGTTGGCTCTCTAGATGAATATTACAAATATTAAAAAGTTGGCCTTCAAAACATAATACATTTAATATAGTAAATATCAAATGCATAGTTGGAACTCTTTCATAGTCAATGTATAGGCTATCAACAACCAAAATACAACTTCTATTTCCTGGAGTCCAAGTCATACTCCCTCAGTCTTCGCTGCTATCCAACTGCTCTATATCGTTTTTCTTTTGTAGTTTGTCTGTTTGTCCTCAAATCCTTATAAATAATCATAAACTTAACCAAATCCAAATTAATCTTAGGTGGAGGTCATACATACTCCATATTGTCTTCCTCTAAGGTTTCTTTCCCTAATTCATCGATCTCTATCTTTGACATCCAAAATACTTCTATATCTCTACTACTATACTTAGTCAATTTCTGAATCAACAAAACTTATCTTCAAAGCAATCGATCTTAAACCCAAATGTGTTTCCATAAATGACAACCAAAAAGTGAATCACATTACCAAAATAGATCACTTGCCAATAATCTCTCCCTTTTGCATTGATGGAAACACATAACAAAAAAATTTATCTACGTGTTCCAACTAAACAAAACTGTCTCTTCTTCTCCTTATCTCTTCTCTATATTTTTCTCTCTTTCTTATATATATATATATATATATATATATAACTCATTTTCTTCTTCTCTTTTTCATCATCATTTTTGTTTCTTCTTTTCTCCGCCTTTGACAACAATGAAAAAGGTGCATATAAAACAATAAGTCTTAGTTCTTGCTTACTAGTTTCAGACCATCCTAAAAGGAATCTTCCAAAATCTTTACTTCTGTGCTCCATGTCTTGAAAAAAATCTGACTAATGTGAATCAAACCATTAATTGAAAATGATGTAGTTTCAACTTCTTTCAACTATGTGGGAAATCCTTTGGTTAATGAATCTAAAACCTTCTCCAAATCTGAGAGATGAGCTTCAAGTATGGATAATTTTGGAGTAATAAAGCTGCTCAGCAAATTGAATCTATTTAATACTCTCCCTTTCTCATTATCTAATACACTGAGCTTGGCCAATATCCTTGTAACTTCTTTTTCTAGTCCCGTTGTGGATTGTGAAGATGTTCCACAACTGTAAATCAAGCTGTTTAGAGTTGCTCTCTCATTGGAAATAATGTCCTCAACATTCTAAATTTGCCTAACTACAATCATGCAATAGCCAAACAATTTTCTCCCATGTCCAATGTAGCTCTTTACATTTGTCAAACAAGTTTTTACAATGTTGAAGTCCTATGAGATGGAATTTTAGACTTCTGTCAGTTTCTTATCTGAATATGTCTTCTCAGCCTTCTCTTCTGCAATCTTCAGAAAATTTTCATAATACCCATCAAATTCATCAAGTGTAATCTTCAAGTTTTCAATGTCATCTTTGTGTTGTAAAACTATAGGTACTGCAAGCAATTTATTCATAGTATCAATAGCTCTTGAGATTAATTTTTCCTTCTTATCTCATTTATGTTCAGATCTTTCCTTTGCTTTGTTTAATGAAGTGAATGCCAGCTTTATCAACTCAACTTCATCCATGTTATCTACATTTACATCAGTGCTTTCCAACAATGAAATAGATGGTGTGTTTACTTCTTTCTTTTCAACTCTTTTCTTTTCTATCTTTTGTTCTTCATCCTTTTCTACAGTGGGTATGTGCACGATCATGGTATGCCAAAAAGTGGCAATGTGAAAAAGAAGTTTTGATTGGTAGACTGATTGCAAAATAGCTCTAACTTTCAAATGGTATATAATTTTTTAAATCTGAAATATGTGTCACATTCTATGAGTCGCCTACTATAAGAAAAAAACAAAAAAAAATTCAATTTGATGAAGGTTAGACTGAGTTAAGGTGGTCAAACATGAGATTTTTTATATTTTGGAAAACTTGTAGAAAATAAATCATAATTAATTATTTACTTGGAAACAAATTACAAAAAAATATGTGTCACATCTCGGAATTAATCCACTACTTATATCTATAATCTAGTAAAAAAAATTATTATGTTATTGTGTTTAAGGTGGTTAGACATACGCCTACTTCTTATCTTTTTAGTTCAGATTGATAGACTCATTGAAAAATAGCTATAACTTCCAAACGGTATAATATTTTTGAAATCCAAAATCTGAGTCACATTCTATATTTTCCTATTACAATTAAAAACTAAAAAAAAATCAATTTGATGAATTTTAGACTAAGTTAAGGTGGTCAAACATGAGATTTTTTATATTCTCAAAAATTTGTAGTATAAAAATTATAATTAATTATTTACTTTGAAAAAAATTACAAAAAAATACGCGTCACATCCAAACATCAAAATACTACTTATATCTAGAATCTTGTAAAAAAATATTGTCATTTAATTGTGTTTAAGGTGGCAAACATACACCTTCTTCTTATCTTTTTCTGGATATTTTCATATTACTGCATTGAAATTTGAAATTTCACCATATAGAATAATTTTTTTTTTAAAGAAGGGATAGTATCTTATAAACTAGATTAAATTTTCTATAGATTATCTTCTTACACATTTTTTATATAATATTGATAACTTGTCCAAATTTTTATGTCAACTTTCTTAACCCTAATTTTCTGAATTTTCATTGCCACTTAAGGCCTAGTTTGGCATACCATGCTCCTTCACATACCCCTATTCAACTTCCTCTTTCTATTCTTCTTCATCTACAAAAAAGGTGTCCAAATTTCTTTTAAAAGGGTCCTTCTCATCCTTTGAGGGGTCAAGGGTCACTGCCACACCATAGACATAGAAATCTGGTGGAGGATCTGCTTTGCTCTTCTCTGTAGAGGTCTCTATCAGCTTAGTTCTTTCACCCATTCCCAATTGTGTGGGTGATGTTGTTTTAGGAGGTGAGGGCTTGCTAGAAGTAGAGCTCATTAGAATCTTCTATAATGCCTTCTGATTTTCCTTAGTCACTTCATCATACTTCCTTCCCATTATCTTCAGTAGTCTAATCTTTGTTCTTAATAGAGATTTCAGTTCTTTGAATATTCTATCCCTCTCTTGTAATGATAACACATGCAACATGTTATCAATTTCCTTATTTTTGATCTGATCATCTTCAATTTGTGCCAAGTGTTTTCTTCTCTCCAATTTTTCATATAGATCTGTAGGTACACTTCCTTCAATTTATAGAAGACTCTTCTTGAAGGTAATAAAATTCTCTATCACAATATCTTCAATCTTCTTCTTGTCTAATTTATCATATTTTTCATAGTATTTATCAATTGAAATCAATTTACCTTGTTCAATTTATCTCTTTTCCATTATTTTCATGTCAGGCTTCCATGGTTTTTCTATTTTCTTTTCTTCCCTTATTGTGCTTTTCTCTTTAGGCTCATATGATCTTGTAACTCTAGGAGTGACAACCTTTTCTTGTTTTGTTTGTTGTTGTGGAGGAGGTGGACTATCTACCATAACTACCACAGGAATTATAGGGGCATCAATACTTCCACTTTCTACTCCAAGAGATCTCTCTTCCATCTTTCTTTTGACTTCTTTCAATTCCTCTTCTGTCAGTCCAACTTGTATACCTTAATCATGAATAAGGTTAGTAATTATCCTTTTCCTTGGTCCTCTAGACTGTTCCTCTTTCACCTTTGCTGACTTTTCTTCATAGGTTCCCCATCATTATTCTTTTATGTCAACTTCTGATGAAAGAACATGTTCTACTTGCAGGGTGAGAATTTCAAAACCCACTTCATAACCCATGGGGTAGCACCACTTATTCCTAGGTGTAACTTCTTCAAATCATACACAATCAGTTTCAACCATGAAATAGAGTGTATCCTTGTACTTTTCCACAATGTCCTCATGTAACCTATATCTTGTATTCATCTGTTTCTGTAGAATCTTGATCATGGAAAATAGTTCTCCATCTACCCAAGTAGTATTTTGTCTTTGTAGCTCTGTGAAATGAGTATGCCAGTGGGTACTCAAGACTTCCAACCACTAGGGTGTAAACCAGGAAACTTGTGGTCAATGTGAATAAACATATGCATGAACAACGAACCAAATCTGAAAGTTTTACTTTTATCCTTCTTCACTAGATTCACATTCTCCAGAAATTGCTAAGCTATAACTTCACATAGGTTATATTTTATGTTTTCCTTTACCATTCTCCATGCCATTATGATTACTCCAGTATATACAAAGTAGGGTCTACCACTGTACTAGAATTTGTATCTAAGTATCATGGCAATCAATCTCACATCTTGTTGAAAGATGTCACTTACTTTCATTGCCCTCCTGTCCCATTTAGAATGTGTTAGGGTTTCCACTTCTTTCTTCACATGCTTCTCTACAATACGTATAAATCAAGTGTTGTCTAATCCAGTGATCTCACGAATTAGGTCATTGCGAATCTTCACAGGTTGGTCACCAATCCATATGAACTAATCATGAACCCTACGCATCAATATCTTAAACCATTCATTTTCATCAAACTTGCATAAATCCATAATCTTCATTATGCTCAATTGACTGATGTGTTTGAATTCTTCCTTCATGGTTCTTTTCTTAGTCATATCTTCCATTTCAATGAATATTTCATTGTCTCCCAATGTATCATACTTACAATGTATGTAAGCCCTAATTTATTCTACATGCAATACACCATGTGGGGTTTGTGAGAACACTCCTTCCACATCCTCTTTACAAGACTTATATGGATGTTTCTTGAATTTTTTTATCTAGGACTATCAACAACATAAAAAAAGACAGGTGCATCCATAGCTTAGATGATGCAAAATACCTTTCTCTGCTGAAATCCAAGTGTTATGCTCCAATTGATCACACACAAAAAATGTAGAATAGTCTGAATGCTTTTTCTCTCTGATCTGCTTAGCTCGATCTTTGTCAAATGGTCAATAGATAGGTTATCAAATAGTGCTTTATACAAGTTAGGTTATAACTTTAATTTTCACTTTAAACTGTCCAGTCAGCTGCTAAATCTCGTGAACAAAATATACAAGTCAGCGGATGGTGTGCTCTTAGGTATATAATCCATGATGTCAGATTAGTTCACACATAAGCTTTCATGAGCTCAATCAATAATTTTTGGGGTAGGATAAAATTTGATGTCTGTATCCAATGTTCCCCCTAAGGCTATGATGGGCCAATTAGGTTGATTTTGTCTTGCTACCTTCAGGAAAAGATTCAGTAGCATGTACTGACTCTCCCTTAATTGATGTCTCACTTGTTCCTTTGATTTTCCAAATCTTGCCACTATTTTTGTCTTCTGATTTCTTAAAAAAAAATTCAAAATCATTTTTCACAACTACAACACTCTTTCTAGTATCATTTCCATTCTTCTGTGAATTCCTAGGAGGTGGTGTTCTTATGTTACCTACTCCATTATACCTACAATACTTTGCTATATGTCTTGGATTATTGCATTTGTAACATATATGAGGTCTTCTTTCTTGATTAACTTGTAACTTACAAAACTTCACAATGTGCCCAATGTTATTACATTTATAGCATGTAGGTTTCATTGTAGGTTCTCTTCCATTATATTTTCTATATCCATATTGATTAGGTCTTCTACATTCCATCTTCTTGTGCCCATATCCGTTATAGTTAAAACAATAACTAGAAAAATTTCTAAAAGGGGGATTACCTCTGCAGTCTCGCTTCATGTGTCCAAATCTGTTGCAACCAAAACATCTACCTCTCAAAGGTATGATCTTCTCTTTAGGTTCTTCAATAAATGGTTTCTCAGCATCAATCTTCTCATGTTATTTCTCTTCCTAATTCTTTGAACATTCAGCTTCATTGAATCCAATACCAGTCATATCACCTTTAGGTTTCTATTTTTCTAGTTGTTTATCAATCAAGTCACTATTGGCGTGAAGTTTCTCAATGTGTTTCTTTACTTCAACAAGTTCACCTTTCACAATCTGATTATATTTCTCTAATTCTAACTATTTGTTCTTGTAGTTGTCAGCCTCATCCTTCATTTGATTCAATGCACTGTTTAAGGTTTCTTAAATTTCCTTCTTAGCATTATTCTGAATCTATACTTCTTTAGACATAGATTTATTTTCATTTTTCAGAGTCTCAATTTCTTCTTTTAGTTGATTCACCTGATCCTAATTGTCCTCATCTGAATCTTCTTTTATCTGGACCATAAGATCTTCTCTTTGACTTCTGGAAAGCTCAAGTTTTTCTTTGAGTTTCTTTATAAATTTCTCAGCTCTTCACATGTTGAATCTCAATTCTCCATTCTCTGCTTTTTCTTTATCAACGTCTTCAAGTGCAGCATCAAAATTATCTTGCAAACTGTTCAAATCCATTCTGAGCTCCCTCAAGCTATTAGGATTTCTCTCCAAGGGCCAAAAGCTCTGATACCAATTGTTAGGATTGGATTATACTAGAGAGGGGGATGAATCAGTATAATTTCACTTTAAACTAATTCCTCACCCACTTAAACATTAATTATTCATTTGCAGTAAAGTAAAGATCATAAGAAAATTACACAATACTCATAACACCATGATTTATTTATGAGGAAACCCTGGTGATGCAGGAGCATCATATGCTCATCAAAGGAACATTGAAGTTCCAAAGCATCACAATGGACATGGAGCATTTCATAAGGTCAATTGGGCAATCCTTCAACCAATCATGGCATTTGAAAGCATAAAAAGTCATAATTTTGTATGATGCCTTGATGGACTGCAATGTTGAAAAGTTGTAATTGATCCATGGAATAGGATCTAGTGGTTGTCTAGGGTAGAGAAGTCATTTCATAGGGTCTAGTATGATTTCATAATAATATCAAGTCCTTTCATAAGTTGACACATTCAATAAGTCCTTTAAACTATAGTTTATTACTTTAGAAAATTCAAATTTTGAATACAAACGGCTATAAAGGAATTTAGGAGGGAAAATCCATAATTTAAATTTGGTTAAGAGTTAACAAATGAAACTGATGGGAGTTGGTTGGGAGGAATGTTAAATACCTCCTAGAGTCATAAATATGTCATGGTACGACCTGTACCTCATGATTGTATGGACTGTTTCTCTAAAATTGAATAAAAGTGCTTTGTTTTAATAGACATTGACAGGAATCTCGAGTTTATTGTTCATGTTTTGCATTGGGATCCATATTATGGTGTTTGTGGACATTTTCTGATGTAAAGGTCCAAGATTTGAATCCAAATTTGTAAGTGTTTTGTTCAAATTCATTGAGGGCTGACTGTTGCAGGTAGTTTATTGACAGTTTTGAAGTTTCTTTCAAATAATCATGACCATTC
>MU225002.1:151867-168675 GCA_018584345.1 Thuja plicata | reverse complement strand
TTGAAAGCATAAAAAGTCATAATTTTGTATGATGCCTTGATGGACTGCAATGTTGAAAAGTTGTAATTGATCCATGGAATAGGATCTAGTGGTTGTCTAGGGTAGAGAAGTCATTTGATAGGTTCTATTATGATTTCATAATAATATCAAGTCCTTTCATAAGTTGACACATTCATAAAGTCCTTTAAACTATAGTTTAATACTTTAGAAAATTCAAATTTTGAATACAAACGGCTATAAAGGCATTTAGGAGGGAAACTCCATAATTTAAATTTGGTTAAGAGTTAACAAATGAAACTAGTGGGAGTTGGTTGGGAGGAATTTTAACTACCTCCTGGATTCATAAATATGTCATGGTACGGCCTGTACCTCATGATTGTACGGACTGTTTCTCTAAAATTGAATAAAAGTGCTTTGTTTTAATAGACATTGACAGGAATCTCGAGTTTATTGTTCATCTTTTGCATTGGGATATATATTATGGTGTTTGCAGACATGTTCTGATGTAAAGGTCCAAGATTTGAATCTAAATTTGTAAGTGTTTTGTTCAAATTCATTGAGGGCTGACTGTTGCAGGCAGTTTATTGATAGTTTTGAAGTTTCTTTCAAATAATCATGACCATTCTGTGAAATGTCTGTTGTTTCTTCATAGAATGGTGTTTCTCTAACATGTATAAGTATTTTTAATCCATTAATGACAATCTAACTTCAATTATTGGTGGCCACCAAGCATTTAAAAGGTGAAAATAAGAGGAAAAGTGAGGGGACAGTCATATAGGGAGTGATTTGTCTTAAGGAGGACAGCATTTGAGTGTTGATTCATGGTTAGGATGTGGAAATAGTAATGTCTACATCTTGAATGGTTCAGAGAAGTCATTGCACGTGTGAGATTGGTGATGCCCTAGGAACAAGGGTTTGTAAGGGATGAATTGGGGCTTCTGGGTTTAATGAAGCCATAGACTGAAATTGATTATGGTTTTGTCAATTTGAAGACATTTTAGAATCCTATGCAAGTTTTGGATTCCATACATTGAGTACTTCTATAAGTTGCTTTGTAAATGCATCATTGCTTCAATTGTTGAAAACAGTGTCACTGTGAAGAATCTTTGCTATTTGCCAAAGGAAGCTTATCTAAATTTTGTATATGTGTTGTGCAAGGATAGAGAGTGTTTGAAACTGTGATTTATTATAGGGGTCTTTTGGTAAAAAAAAAATTTATACATCTTTTTGTCTTGCTGCTGTCACAGAGTTACAATTTTGCATTGACAACATTTGGCTACATTGTGCATTTTTGCCTAAAAGGTGTTGAAATTGAAAAGTATTGGTTGGAACATGTCATACATGATAAAAAAAACCTATTGAAGCCTTGAAACCTCCTAGAGTTGACTATTTGTGGATTTTTCCTATTAGGACCTAGAAGGGTCACTTGGAACACTTCTACACTATTGCTCATTTTGGGTTGTTTCTTGGTTCACCACCCTGATCTCTGCATCACCTAGCCAAGGGAAAACCCTGGTGGGAATGATACCTACAAGAATGTACTAAATTATAATGTCCCTGTAAGGAGACCTAGCCTTGTTAGGAGCTGAATATTACATTGTACATTTCCTTGTTAGATGAATAAAAACCTTGTTAAAGGTTCACAACACCCTTTTAGGGGCTTATGAGCTTACAACTCTTACAATGTAATTCTGTTACAAAAAGTTCTCAATCATGAACAAGACAAGAATCACAAATGATTTGATAGTTCCTTTATATCTCTTGCATTCTCCGGTCTTCCATTCACATGTCTGCCCTTCTAGATAACTATTACATACACATACATACATAAGCTTGACCAAAAAGATCTTACATATATATCTCATAACTTTACAAAGTGAGCTCTCTAGATGAATATTACAAATATTACAAAGTCGGCCTTCACAACATAATACATTTAATATTGTAAATATAAAATGGATAGTCAATGTATAGGCTATCAACAACCAAAATATAACTTTGATTTCCTGGAGTCCAAGTCATACTCGCTCAGTCTTTGTTGTTGTCCAATTGCTCTATATCATTTTTCTACTACAGTTTGTCTATCTTCAAGACCTTATAACTTATCGTAAACTTAACCAAATCCAAATCAATCTTAGGTGGAGGTCATACATATGACATACTATCTTCCTCTAAGGTCACTTTCCCTAATTCATTGATCTCTATCTTTGACATCCAAAATACTTATGTATCTTTGCTGGTATACTTAGTCAATTTCTTAATCAACAAAACTTATCTTCAAAGTAATCAAGCTTAAACCCAAATGTGTTTCCATACATGACAACCAAAAAGTGAATCACATTTACCTAAATAGCTCACTTGCCAATAGACCCTTGTATTTCCTTAGTGTTCCATAACATATATTTTAAATTGTGAAGATGGTATTTACTCTTGAGAATAGAATTCCATTCCTTTTCCTCTTCAAAGATTCTCCAGCACTGTTTGGAAAGCAAGGCCTTATTAGTATTTCTTATGCTTCGTATTCCAAACCCTCCAAACTTCCTTGGTTTGTAGACCACTTCCCAAGCCATGAGGCTAAACTTTTTCTTCTCTTAAACACCAAACCAAAGGAACCTTTTGTGGATTTTTTTCTATTAAATCAACATACTTATGTGGAATTTTGAAGAGACTAAGAGAATAGAATGGAAGGTATTGAAGAGTTTATTTAAGAAGTTGAAATTTTCCTGCTTGAAACAATATAGCTCCTTTCCACCCTACCAATTTATTTTGAAATCTATCTAGGATACCATTCCAAAAGGACTCATCAGGTTTGTAACAAAGGGGAAGGCCCAAGTAAGATGGAGGAAAAGTCACTATCTTATATCCAAGAATAGTAGATATCTTCCTTTGTCTATCTTTAGGAGTATTGATAAAGAACAAGGAAATTTTTTTCCAATTAATAGATTGAACTGAAGCATTAGTGTAAACATTTAGATCCTTTTTCATGTTCCTTGCTTCTTTCATAGAGGCTTCCCCCATCATGATTGTATCATCAACAAATTGTTCTTGCAGACATTTCTACTGAGTTGAGGAGGGCTAAAGACCAGAAATCTAACTAGTGAGCACAAAACTATTAATATATCTCCCAAGGCTTTCATCCATAATAGAAAAAAGAATGGGGGAAATGAGGTCCCCTAGCCTCAGGCCTCTAGTAGGCTAGAAAAAAATATAGGATCCTCCATTAACCAGAACAAAGGAGGTCACAGTGGAAAACAATTGCATTATAATTATGATAACATCCTTATCAAAGATAAAATAACTTGATATATTAGAAAGAAAAGACCAATCCACTCTATCATAAGCTTTTAACACGTCCAATTTCATCAAAAATCATTATTTTTTAGAATTTTGGAGGGAGTGAATATTATCATGAACCACTATGATAAAGTCTAGGATCTATCTACCTTGAACAAAACTATTCTTTTGGAGAGAGATCAGGTTAGGCAACAAGCTCAACAATCTTGAGGTGATAACCTTAGATATGATTTTGTATAAAGAATTGCAGAGACTTATAGGTCTAAAACCATCGACCGTGTTTGCTCCAGGTTTTTTAGGAATCAGAGCTATAAAAGTGTAATTTATTTCTTTTAAGATATATTTTGTACCAAAGAACTTCTTTACTACAGAGCAAACATTCCTACCAGTAATCTTCCAGTAGTTTTGGAAGAAAAACAATCGGAAGCCATTTGGGCCTTGGGAATTTTCTCCTTCAAAGGAAAAAACAACTTCCTTTATCTCAATGTTTGAAGGGATGGCTTTACAAAAATAATGAGAATGATTATCCACTTTTCTAGGGATCGAAGAAAGTAATTGACCTTGTTCAACCATGCCAAGGTTATGGTCCTTAGATAAAAGGTGGAAAAATACCCCCACCATTTCTTCCCTAACATCTTCTTCTTTAGATATGTTACCTCTAGTAGTATATAGAGAATGAATCATGTTAATTTCCTTGTATTTGAGAGAAGTAAGGTGAAAAATATAGTGTTCTTATCTCTACCACTAGAAAGTCTGCTTAAAAATAATGTTGTGGAGGTCCGCAAGAACATTATTCTCTTGGGCTTTAAAAATTTCTGAAAGGCCATCTCTTTGAATTTCCTCCTAGCTATCTTTCAGGTAAAATTGGATTTTATTTTTGGATTGGAATTTGTCCCCATAAACATTCTTGTTCTAATCATTAACATTGGATGTTACATTTGCTAGTTTCTTTACCACTTTGAACATAGCTGAATCTTCAATATTTATATTCCACCGCTCACTAATTTTCCTCTCTAGATCAGGATGATCCAACCACATTGTCTCAAATCTAAAAGGCACATTTCTTTTTTCAAAAAATGGGCTAGCTGAGAAGGAAATAGGAAAACGGTCTAACCCAATTCTAGAAAGAGAGGATAAATCACAAGAGTACTTAGTGTATCAGTCTATAGTAATGAGCACTCTATCAAGTTTTACTTGGATCAAGTCAGCTCCAACCCTTTGGTTAGACCAAGTGTAATTTATACCTTCCATTTCTACATCCAACAACCCTTCATTTATTATAGAATCCATCAAGTAAACCCTGCTTTCCACTTGAGTCATATTACCTCCCAACTTATCTTCTTCCTTCAAAGGGGTATTGAAATCCCCCATTATCATACAGTTGTTTTCTCTACAAGTTTCCCTAAAACCATGCAACTTTTTCCAAAACTTCAATCTTCAATATTTTGTATTAGGAGCATAAACATTTATTAGAGTCCAATAAAAATTGTCTTTAATACTCTAGAATCTAATAGCTAGGAAATGTTTTTCCTCTTTAAGAAGATGGAAATTGAAACAAGATTGATTCTAGAAGATAGCTAGCCCCCCAAAAGCCCCTTTAGAACTACTTCCAAAACATCTACCATTTTTAACTGGTTTTAGATTCTCTATTTTATCTTTAGTCATCTTGGTTTCTTGAATCATCAGAATATTTGGTTTAGAATCTCTAAAAATATTCCTAACCATATCTTTCTTATGAGGACCATTGATTCCTTGAATGTTCCATGAAATAATCTTCGTTTGAGGATTGGAGAAAAAACCTGATGGATGGTGACTTGTTTTCCATCCCCAATGTTTTTTTTTGCTTCCTCTTCCCTCTGGGTTCTCTAAGATTTCCTTCCTTTATCTTGTTTTGGAGTCCCTGTATAATCTTTCTGTTGACCTCTTGTCAGAGCTCATGGTTTCTAACCCCCATTATTTTTAGTTGACTTCAATTTAAAGTTCCCCATTATGGTACTCTCAAATTTCTTCCCTGAGTTAATTTTAGACTCTAAGATTCCCTGAGGGGATCTAGTGCATTTCTTTCTTGATCCTTTCTTTGATTCTCCCACTATTGTCTAAGAATTTTCCTTATCCTCTGAATCTAATACTTTCTTACTGTCCTGATTTTCCAAATATTTTGACTATTTTAAATTTAATGGAGAATCCATCTTGTTTCCTGTAGTTAGGTCATTCTCCATATCTAGTCTTTCCTTTGAGATATGAGATATGGCCTTTTCTTTTTCTTTCAGAAAGTCTTGTTCTCCAGCATTCCTTTCTTTTTTCTTTCCTTCTGAGTGAATCAAGTTTTCTTCTTCCCTTAGGTCCTTTAGTGTATATTTTCATTTGGGAGTTTCCTCTTCAGCTTCTGTAGGGATATTTGAGAATCTAATCTCATTTGTCCTTCCTTCTAGTTCTTTTTTTTATTCTTTCTCTTTTCTTAATTGAGTTTCCCCTTTTTTTTTTCTCAACTTGGGTCTCATTATTCTCTTCAGATGTACTGTGGATCCTAGTTTCATATGTTTTATGTAGTGCTTATTTTTCAAATTCTTGCTTTGTCCTTATTTGAGTATCCCCTTTTTTTCTTCTTGATTTGGGTCTTATTATTCTCTTCAGAAATAATCTCGACCCTTGTTTCCTCTATTTTTTTTCCACTCCATTTTTTTGGCCTTTAATTTGTTCTTGTACCTTCCTTTTTTCCCTCTAAGGTTTTAGGGGGCATTGTTTCACCTAGTGGCCAGATTTATTTCACAAGAAACAAGAAAAATGAATGGATTTGTATTCTACCTCTTGGGTCCAAGATCCTATCTTTGAATTCAAATTTATAACTTGTAGAAGATCCACATTCTACTGTATATTCAAATAGATTCTAGGATAAACTTGTGGAGTCCTTGTCATTGTCATGGGGTCTATGGAGTGCAGTTCCCCAAAGGCACCAGCAATGGCTATCAATATATCCTCATGCCAATATTCTAGAGGCATCCCAGGGACACAAAGTGAAATAGGAGCCGTTGAGAATAGACTGTCATTATAGTCCAGGCTATTCATCCATTTTGTAGAGATAAGGAAGATTTACCCATCATAAAAGGACCACCACATAGTACTTTTGATAGATCTTCCCCATTTGAGAATTCAAACAAGAAGAAGCCTTTTGGCATTGTAGCTATGAAAAGTTGGACCTTGAGCCTCAATTTTTATCTGAAAGGGCCCTGACAATATCTATATTTGGTCTGGGACCCATAAATTTTCCTACCAAAGTAGATGCAATGATAGACACAGTATGATCCACAATCAGGTATGGGATAACAATTCCAAATTATCCTTTAAGAGGATTTGATAGAATATCAACCTTAGGAAAAGAGGAATTTCTGAAAGGTTTTACTACAAAAAGACCTGACCACTGCCCTTTTCCTAAATTCAAGGAAAAGACATGTGACTTACCTTTAGATGTCTCACCCTCATCCTTCAAATATTTTGTTTTTTCTACCTCTAGCCCCATGGGAGGACTGACATCCTTGCTAAACGCTACCAATATTGACCCACTTACTTTTTCCTTAGTATCTGACAGGGATCAGGCAATAGAATCTACATCCTCTGTCATTGATCCCACTACAGATCAATCAAATCCGTACTTTCCTCCCATCTTTAAATTCAAAAATCCATCTCCCACTCTTTCCTCTCCTCCTCCTCCCTCCCACTCTTGTTCCCTAGTTCTCTGTTAAATATGTTGGGGAATCGCGCAATCAACCATCAAATCTTTTGTTGTTAACATCTTGTCTTTGTAACTCAGTCAGACTGCGATCTCTATGATTTTAAGGAAATTGATCTAATTCACTTACTAGTATGTATTTGGTGGGATTTCATGTCAAGCTCATACTCTTTGGATCTTCCAATCTTGCACAGGTAGGGAGGAGAATAGAAGTTGAGACCACACTTCTTTTGTGGCATTTTTCACTTTGAAAAAGGTCCAAATCCCTTCCTCTTTTGCATAGAAAATGTGAAGAAGTATTTATTTGTTGGCCAAACCTTTACAAATAAAAAACACACTCCATCATCATACTTTGTTTAACAAACCTTCATGCTTTGGTACGTGTTGGGAAATATGATAGAAAACATTATGGTACTAAGATTTACACCAGCAACCTAGACATGCTTGAGAGTTTTCCAAAGCCTTTTTGCCAAATCCTCTTAGAGATGACATATATGTTTGGACACAATGTATCTTGCAAAATGTGACGTTGGTTTTGATAATAATTGCACTGGTAGTTGATCACACACATGAACTTATAAGTTTTCTTCGGTAATTAATATCTTCAAAAGGATTTTCCGATTCCCTTGAGAAAGTGCATTGTTGAGAATATAGGTTTGTAATAGTAGAAGATATGTAGACTAGTCCCTCGGGGAATTTTTGAGTAATAAATAGAATATGCAAAGTCTTCTCCATCATAATGTTGTGAGATTTCGATACTTAGTGGTTGGAAATGGCATTTAACAATTGTAATATTTTTATGGAGAATGTGAAGTGATATTAAACCTCCATCTTTACTATTGGTAACCCTTTTAGTAACAACACCTGACACGGTGAAACCGCACTTTTATTTGTCTCCATGACCAAAAACACCAAATGTTCCATCACTAAAATGCAAACAACTTATCACCAAAAGTTACTCTAGCAATATGTCATGGTCCATAAGAAATTTGAGATACATAGATTCCTTCCAAAGGTCTATTTACATTTTTGGAACATAGTGACTAATTTGGTTTCCATATCCAAGAATCTCGTAACTATGACTACCATTTCCCCATGTATATAAATCACCTGAAAGTGTTACAGCACAACTGTGGTACTCCCTACATGCTACAAGCTCAACATTTGTATTTGCAAGAGCCTCAACAAGTTTTAGGTGTGGAACCTCTACATCTACACCATGGCCAAGTCTACCTCTTGATTTTTCTCCCTATGAGAAAAGATCTCCCTACTATGTGACCAAAGGAACATGTCTTTATACATGGATATATGCTCATATGTTGATCCAAAACTCCCCTTTAGCATATTTCACCATTAAAAACCAAATTTCAATCACTTTACAAACTGCCTAAAAATTAGCAAATTGGTTCATAAATATCCTCATAAAAAATAACCAAATCATATCAAGAGACCTCAATACTTGGTGGATATGATCCTAGATTGTACACATTCATTTCATGAAATGGTTTTTTCATGACTCACCAAGTGGTATAACATATCCATCATCAAAGTTTCTTCTTCCAACTACTTTGCAATTGAAACATAGGAACCAGTGTGAGCACTAGATTTGAGCACCTCTTGACAAACATGTTGAATGACTCCCAGGAAGATACCACTAAACCAATTTATAAATTGACATGCAAAGAAAACATGCACCAAAAGGATTCTAAAACACCTTCAGAATCACAAGATATTGATAGTTTAAAAGACAATTTCTAAACTGATTCTAATCATGCACACTAATTAAAGGCTTATCAAATGGAAATGGACACAAAGCTACAATAGAAAAGGGTTTACGAGCCCCACTTTTTTTTATCGTTTCCAATTGCATTTGGAAAAGTTGAAATTGTTTGTTCATGATGTGAATGGGATTAGCCTTAGCTTCTTCTTGTTTAAGTTTGTTAACATCATAATCATACGGAAGTTTGAGGCCTATTTGTGCTACCTGTCTAAAAAGTAATTTTCCTTGTATTTTTCCATAAGCTTCATGAAGAAAAGACTTTGCATAGCTTCATTAACCTTTTCATCAGTTAAGTCCTCATCATTAGGGTCAATGTTGTCCCCATTGTTGTTATTGTTCAACCCTTGATTGTTAGGGTCAATGTTTGCTCCTTTATTGTTGTTTTTATTGGATCCTTGGTTGTTAGGATCAGGATTTCCCCCACCATTGTTGTTCATATCCTTGTTTACATGATTGATTTGATTGGGATCTATATGGCCAAATGGAAAAGACATTGTTGGTTTTGTTTCCTTCATGGGTTCTTGTAAAGGTCTTAAAGAACTAAAAGGATCACCCAGAAAAGGACACTCTTGCCTTAGATAAGATCCATCTGGTTGTAGGGTAGTCTTAATGTAATGAGATAAAGTAAAACTGACAATAACATAAATTAAGTGAAGATCCTAGGCTTTTATCTCACTTAAGTGATCAATACGTGGATATTTTGTAAAATTTCCAATAATGGCAGATTCTAATCTAGTTGAGTATACACAGAGGTAAAACGTCCAAAAGGGTATCCAAAAATCAAATTTTCTTATTTTCAACCCCTCAGTATATATCCACTATTTGTACTTTTTTTTTCTAGGTGACTCTTTCCTATGTGTAGGCGACCTTTAATTATTGATAAGCGGTCACTAGAATTATTGCATGCAGCACTCTGCAGTTAGCAGGTAGCGTTTTCCTATTGATAGGCAGTTTTAAACTATTGAACCGCGACACTTTCCAGTGGCTTACATAGAATTTTAATGTTTATAAGCAGTGTTTCAAATTTGTAAGTGGTCGAGGATAGTTTGTACATGGTTTTTAATTCTTGGTATGGGGCTCTTTGCTGATCAAAGTTGAAATTGTCAACTTTTTTGTTATTTTCTAGATTTAAAATTTTAAAGGCTTTGATCAGATTTGTCAAAAAAGAATCTTTCCTGAAAATAGAGTACAAGCTCAACACACACATCAAAACTATAGCATATCCCTAAAACAACACTAAAAGTGTATGTTCTCAGATGTTTTTATGGGTATGCACAAGAATTTCTTCTAAACAATCTACCTTAGAGTCAAACAAATTTGGCTTTTAACAATGGCTCTACAAAGGTAGGTTTTCTATTTTATCAAGGTTTAAAATCACTTCTGTTCTAAATCTTGCCAAGATCCTTTACCACCTTGCAGGCTTCCCAAATGCACAAAAGTATGATTTTACACAATCCCAAAGGACTACTTGAGGAAGTGAGGATGGCTTGCACAAGGTTTAGTCAATTTCTAATTAAGGTAAAGTGCATTTGTTTACAGTGGGTCAGATGACATCGGAGTAAAAGTGAATATCTCCCTTTTTGTGTCATTCCCTCTCACCATTCTCGTAAGAAAAATCTTGGGAGGCAGGCCCTTTAAAGCTCTATTTTGTCTAGCATGTATATGGAAAGCAAGAATTGAACTTAGTCCAACAAGTTTGGGAATCTAATTCACTCAAAGAGTGAAGAGCATATCCCTATTATCTTCCTTTGTTCAAAACACCTCAAGAAAAAATTGTTCATTTTCAACCTCTTGACAAGGAGGTTCTTAAAATTGAGATGTGTGGTTCAATTCCTTATCCTTTTCTTTGCACTAAATTGACTTTGCATGTTTGGATTTCTAATTCACTTCAAAAAGTGAAGAGCATATGCCTAATGCTTGTTCAATTTAGACAATTAGAAAGTTTTTATAATTACTAGATTTAAACAAAATGCCACAATTTAATCAATGCAAGCTTGTCAAGATAAATACCTCATTTTTGAAACTAGCAAAGGCTAGGTGCATTTTTTATTGATTTGTACTTTATTTCAACTCACCTAGTGGCGATCGTTCCCACTCTAGCTCATCCAACATATTAGTCAACACAAATGAAACAAAGTGAAGAAAAACTTGAGAAATAAAATGACAATTTCCCTCCTAAAAGCTCCTTTAAAATCAAATTTGTCAAATCAAAGCTTGAAGAACTAAGAATGGAAATCAATCAAAGAGTAGGAAACTTTTCTTTATAAGAAAAAAACACTTTAATATAATGATCATATAGGTTTTATTCTTCAAATAAACACTCTAAGAGATTAGATGCATGTATTTTATTATCATGTTTAGTCTTAATCCTTACCTCTTTGCTAGGCCTTGTGACTCGTTTCTCTGGTTTCTATACTTTGAGGTGATTTTTCATTTGTAGAAAAGAAAAACACAGAGAGTCAAAAAAATGAGTAAACCATTAAAAACTTTATTTAAAGAAGAAAGACCTACATGGAATTTAACAGCTAATAAGTGACATTTAACTGTTACTATGCGTAAATAAAAACTTTAAAAGTGTCTTTTAAATCTTAAAAGGTGGCCCTGGAAATTCCACAGGTGGCTAAATAAGAAAGACAGGCGGCTTAGAATTTATAAATTGCAGTCAAATGTTGCTGGAACATGGCTCTTGGAATTTCATAGGTGGCACACTTTATCTCACAGGTGACACACTTTATCTCACAGGAGGCCCACTTTATCTCACAGGTGGCTTAAGAAAGAAAGACGAAGATGAAAGAAACTCTATATGCGGCACTTTACTTTTCACAGGCAGCTCTGAATACTTTGTAGGTGACTCTTCTCCTATTTTTTTGTAAAATAACACAAAGAAAAATGCAAAACACACAAAATATCAAGATAAAATGTTAGAAATGAGGCCTAAAGCCCCACGGTGGGCACCATTTGTGTTTGTGAGATTACACCTTCATGAAATTAGGATTAGTAACAAGAACTCTATGCAAATAAAATGATTTTTAATCTAAGAATTGAAGTTAAACCCATGACATCTCATGGTTCTCTATCTAAGATTTGTTAAGAGAGCTCTCAGTCTTAAACTCTCTCAAGGACAATCCTAAAATGACAAGAAAATGATAAACAATGCTCTAATCTAGCTCAAAAGCTCAAAGATATGCTATAAAACCAACAAATGCTTGTAAAGATGATACTATAAATGCTATGCAAATGCTAAAATATTATCAAATGCTCTCCAAATGCCTATGATAAGGATGCTTTGCTCTTGAAATTCTTGGATCCCAAACACAAAGAAAATGGCTTGTATTTATAGCAATTTCCCAAGGGTAGGGGGTGTTAGTAATAAATGAGAGGGGGGGAAGTGAATCAGTGGCCTCAAAGATTTATCCAATTTAAACTTTAATCCACCAATCAATACTTCTCAAATTATTAAGTCCCAACAAGATGCATGCCTTTGAAATACTTGAAATAAATAACTGTCTGTTGGTTTACCTTGTCTATCCTTATTCTCCTTGATAACTGATAAGCAATAAACTATATTTACCGATACTTAGTAAATAGGCAGAGTATATGAATCAATCAAAAAATGCATATGTAGAATGTAAAACAATAAATTAATAAACTATACACATATAACACAAGGATTTTAACGTGGAAACCCTGTTAAGGGAAAAAACCACAGGGACCGGTACCCAAAATTTTCACTCTTCTGAAGTGAGCCCTGTTAGGAGCCAACCCTGTTAAAGGTTACAAACACACTATTAAGTGTGACCTTGTTAGAGGATTTTTATACATAGATTATCACTAAGTATCTGGCACCTACGCTACCATCCTTGAATCAGTCTCATGACTGTCAATAGGCTTTATGCTAATCTTACTACCATCCTTGTATCAGCCTCCTTCTTAGACTGTCAATAGGTTTTAGGTAAGACCGATGCTACTATCATGAATCAACCTTTTTGGTAATCTGTTAGGATATAACTCAGTTATAAAAAGACTGTTAAGTCCTGCTCTATTAAGAGACTTAATGCTTTAATGGTTAAACTGAAACACAATGACCTATTTCTAATGCAACTTTGAATTGCAAATATTCAGATCTGTTTATGCTTAGTACCTTTCTGATCAATGTATCAATTAAATTCCTTTGTACTTAACTCTATCTACTCTGTGATGTTGCGCTTCATTGTATGTTGGTTTCTACAGAATTCTTTAGCTCTCCCTTAGCTTGATTGATTAGGACTGCATGAAGTTCATCCTTCATCAGTTTCTCTTTAGCATCTTCTATCAGTTCACTCCCCCATGTATCTAATTTATTACTTAAATAAATTATGCTTGTCTCTTATATAGACATGATATTCCTTAATTCTAGGTTCTTGATTCTTGGCATGAAAAACAATCTAGCCAAATTGATTTACGGCTTTAACTCTTGATTTATCTCATAGTTATCTTCTTGCCAACTATATAAATCAATTGCTTAACTGTGGTTTGAATAAAAATAATAATACAACCAGTTAAGTCTATCCTTTAGCTCTCCCAACTCGATATTTTGTCATTTTCTGATCTCTCTATTGTGTCAGTCAATTATGTAGTTCATCGTTAGTGACAACTGCTAGTTCCATCGGTGTAGCTTCAGTTAGCTTCAGGATCTCCATCCATCGGGCATCATTGGATCTTACACGTCAGGCAACACTATTTTTAGCTCATTGGGCATCATGTGATTTTTCTTCATCTGGAGAAACTATCTTTTTCTCATCGGGCATCACTGTGACTTTGTCTCTGTATTTAATGATGGTGTGCACTCCACCAGTGTAGTCTATCACTTGGTGAATACTTGACTTTTATACATTTTTGAAAGCATAACCTCTGTTATATTGATTCTCTGAAGTCTTTTGCATGACCATACAGATGATATCAAGTTGATATCAGTGACAATACAAACCATTAACTGATTTAATGTCTTGCATCATATTCAACTTAATATAGTCAACTATTTAATCAGTTACATATCATCAATATCTCCCTTTGGCATTGATGGCAACATGTTATATTATCATACTATACTATTGCTATTACAATATGAAATTCAATTGTTGCGATTCATCAAATTACCAAACAGTTTGTTTTGATAACTGATAAAATGTCTGACCACCGATAAGCTCTGTGTAAGCTTAGATCTGATTCTTGCATATTCACTTTTTCTTCTTTTGATGTGTTGTTTCCTCTTGACTGTTCTACTTCTTTGATGTCTTTGTCTTTTGTTTGCAACTTTTATACAAATTATCTCCCTATGGATATGATCTCTCCCTATTTGGAGTAATCTAATAATGAATAGTTTTTGATAATATGGATCATTCTCTCCCTTTGACAATAATGCCAAACAAATATTTTACAAATATCTAACATTCTATCAACCAATTTCTTCTTTCCATAATAGATTCCTTAAATTTCCCTTATCCATCATCAATATAAAAATATGCTCTTGTGCTTTGTTCTGATATATACCTTACTGTATATAGATGTATCTTTGAAGTTCAACTTCTTCTTGCATCAGTTATGAATGATATTCTGATAATATAAGGCTGATGTAGCCTTCAGTCCTTTTATTGATTGGTAGCCATGGGTTTGACCCCTAGTATTTTTCTCAGGTACTCAAATGTATCCTTGGGCAGTGGCTTGGTGAAGATATCAGCCAATTATTCTTTGGATTTCACATATTCAAGTATCACCTCCTTTTCTTGAACTTGTTCTCTCAAATAATGATACTTGATGGCAATGTGTTTAGTCTTTGCATGCATGACTAGGTTCTTGGAAATATTTATTTCACTAGTGTTATCACAATAGATAACTACTAGTTCTTTGATCTTCATATGCATTCCTTCCAGTAGCTATTTAATCCATGCAATATTTGAGTAGTTTGCAACATCAGTAACATATTCTTCTTCTGCAGTGGACTGAGAGATGCATCCTTGTTTTTTGCTAATCCATGTGACAAGTTTGTCACCCATGAAGAATGCTCCTCCAGTTGTGCTCTTCTGGTCATCAAGATTTCCAGCCCAATCAGTGTTAGTAAACACTTTTAGTTCAAATTTGCCTTCTCTTCTATACCATAAGCCAAATTTCTCAGTATTCTTTAGATATCTTAGGATTCTTTTCATAGCAGTCATATGTTGTTCCTTGGGGTTAGTAAAAAATCTAGCAACAATCCCTACTGCATGTACAATATCTGGTCTAGTGTGTACAACATATATGAGTTTTCCTATCATTGATTTGTATAGAGTCTGATTTACCTCTGTTGTCTTGTCTTCCTTTGTTAATTTGCATCTAGTAGCCATCGGTGTTCCAACAGGTTTAGAATCTTCCATCTTGAATATTTTCAGGACTTCTTTGATGTATTTGGATTGTGTAATGAAAATGCCTTCACTTTGTTGAATGATCTGTAGACCAAGAAAGAACTTGATCTCTCCAAACATAGACATCTCAAATTCCTTTCTCATCTCATCAAAAAATTATTTACATAGCATATCATTACCTCCAAACATGATGTCATCAACAAATATTTCAGCAATCAAAGTGTTAGCATTAGTATCTTCTTTCAAATAAAGATTACTATTTTCACTAGTCCTCATGAAACCAATACTTATTATATAGGAATAAAGTCATTCATACTAGGCTATGGGAGCTTGTTTCAATCCATACAAGGCTTTATGAAGTCTACATACCATGTTTTTCTTGTCTGGATCCACAAAATCTTCTGGTTGCTCAATGTATACCTCTTATGCAAGTATTCCATTTAGGAATGCTAACTTGACATCCATTTGATATACTTTGAATCCTTTGTATGCAACATAAGCAAGTAGAATTCTTACTCCTAGTCTAGCAATGGGTGCAAAGGTTTTTCCATAGTCTATACCTTCCTCTTGTGCATAAACCATACATACTAGTCTTGCCTTGTTCCTTGTGACTTCTCCAATCTTGTTTAGTTTTTTCTTGAATATGAATTTTGTACCGATGACATTCTTGTCATCTGGTCTTGGTACACATGACCATGTTTTGTTCCTTTCAATATGTTCAATCTCATAATTCATAGCACTTATCCATTCTTCACTATCTAGTGCAGCATTGACAAATTTTGGTTCAAACTCACAAGTTAAGCAATTTGAGTTTAAGGATTTACTTCTTGTTCTTGTACCAGCTTTCTTATTTCCTATGATCTGGTCCTCTGGATGGTTCCTTCTTACATATCTTGCAAGTATAGGTAAAACTCTTTGTATATCAGCTTGATCTTCATTACCTTGCACATTATTTTGATCATTATCTTGACCATCGATAACAACATTCTGACCATCGATCGCAACATTCTGTTGATCTGGATTTAAGCATTGTTTCTCGGGTAGAGTTGTGGGTCCTTCACAGTATACAAATTTATTGTAGTCTTCTAGTTCCTTTGTTCTTTATAGCTCATTCTTTTCTGTAAATTCATCAATCTTTACATTTGCACTTTCAACTATTTTGTTAGAAGCCTTAATTAGACACTTAAAAGCTTTGCTTTTGGTAGTGTATGCCTCTCTCTCCGATTCCCCACAACTTTCCAAAGGTGGGGGTTAGTAGCAAAGGTTCACAAATGAATGCAAATCAAGTATACAATGAATACTAAACAAATAACAGAAACGTGAGCAATAAAATATACAAGCAAGAGAAAGGAAGACAAATAAATGCAAACCCCACGATGCTTGAAGCTTCTATTGTTTCTCTCTACTCTTTCCGAAACGTTGTTCTTGATGCTTAGTATTGGCGGGGCAGCGTCTATGACTTGAGAAGCATCGAGAATTTGATAATTGAAATGTGTGTGTGTGTGTGTGTGTGTGATCGCAAGATGGCTTGAATGCTAGAACCAAACTGATGGAGTAATGGCGCACAAGAGCTTGAAATCCTGGATCCTTCAAATGGTTATGAAGGGTTTATTATATAGGAATTGGTGAT
>MU225002.1:135081-147827 GCA_018584345.1 Thuja plicata | reverse complement strand
TTTTTTTTGCATTTGTTGGATAGATATGATCTGATAGATAGGAAGAATGTCTCAAGTCGCTGCCCCTGTTCCAATAATTGTCATCATTGCATTATTTTTATATTTTCTGATATTCGAAAGAGCGTCGAATGATCTAGGTCACATACTACTTGGATACCCCCATGACCTCTTGATAGCGGAAGGAGTAGAGAGATTGAATAGAAAGAGACCCATAGTGCACCCAAATATTGACCATTTGGATTTAACTATGTCCCCTGTTTGAAAAGAAAGAGAACCAAGAGCACCCAGATATTGACTATCTGGATACCGTTTGTCCCCTAAATTAATCTAAAACAAAGAAACCAAGATAGAACTCCTATGTCTCCAGATTCCATCTGGATAACGCACTGAGCTCTTGATTTCTAAAAAGGGAAAGACAAGCAAACAAGATAGAACTCCTACGCCCCTAGAGTCCATCTGGATAGCATCGTGAGCTCTTTTTTGCAAAAATAAAGGGAAAGACCATATAAACCAAGATAGAACTCCAAAACAACTTAGAGTCCATCTGAATATTGCTGCGAGCTCTTGATTCTATAAAGAAAACAAGAAATAAAAAGAGAAGGAATGTCTAATTCTTTCCTAGGTTTAATCCCAGATCGTGGAACTGCACGGCTGCCAGATAAGTGACAATGCCTACCACATTTATCCTAAATCATCATGGCCCTGAAATCAAAGTGAAAATTCAATAGATTGAAATCAAAGAAAATAAGTCATGATCTATCATAGCTACTCTCCTCACATGGTGGATCCCGGAGTAGCATAAGAACGTAACCCCAAAATATAGACTGACATCTGACTGACTTCACTGACCTAGTCAACATTTTTGCGTGGTTCCTTGATGCAGTGGGTTCTCTTGATTGGCTCAACTCTTTGGATGGGCTTGTTTGGCTTGTTTTGATTGATCATGTTGGTAGTTGATTAGGTTGTGTCAGATGGGCCAAATGCGTGTTCATAAAGCTCATGATTGTGACAATTGATAGATTTGATTGCTCTAATCATGTTGGCAGCTGATCAAGCTATGTCAAATGGGCCGAATGCTTGTTTGCAAAGCTCATGATTGTGACAATTTTGATTGATAGATTTTTATTTGATCGATTTGGCAGCTGATCAAGCTATGTTAGATGGGCCCGTTGCTGATTTGCAAAGCCGATGATTGTGACAATTGATTGAGTGGGTGTGCTTGCCCCTTGTTGTCTTGATAACTGAGTTGGTTTTATTGCTTGGGTTTTTGCAATTTTTTTTTTGATGAAGGTTGATTTTCTCTTGTTTTTTGATCTATTTATGATTTTTTGATGAGTTTTCTAATTTTTAGGATTTTTTAGAAATTTTGGAATCACCCCCTAGTCTAGTGGACCAATAAGTAACCATGGGCAAGTGCTTTGTTCTCATAGCGGATTGTGCTTCTGGATATTGTTTGGATAGTCAATCTTGCATTTTGAAGTGGGCTCAAGTCTTTGGAGCTCATTGATGGTAAAGCTAGTTTTGAACACTTGGCGCCTGTTTGCCAGGTTTTCACCAAGGTACCTACTCAATAGCACCTATTTACCAGGTTTTCACTGAGAGAGTGAATTTTTTTGCTCTTTACTTTTTGCTTTTCTTTTTTGTTGTCACCAAGGTGCCTGATTGCCAGGTTTTCACCAAGGTATCTTTTGTATTTTTTGATTTTTTTGTTATTTTCTGAATATGTAGATAAATTCCCTAACCATAGAGACCTTTAAGGGTAGAACCTCTTTAGGTGCATGTTGTTGATGTAAACGGGGAGCTGATCTCCTTCTGGTGTTGCTAGTATAAATGCCCCACTCTGGGTAGAGCTGATAATGACAAATGGTCCTAACCAGTTAGGCTCAAATTTCCCAGGTTTGACTCATTCTGCTTGATTCTTCTGATTTTCCATGAGGACAAGGTCTCCTACCTCAAATTTTAATGGCTTCACCTTCTTGTGATAGTTCCTTCTAAGGCAATTATGATAGCCTTGTAAGTGGTCGAAAGCATGTTGCCTTCTTTCATCTAGTAACTCTAGTTCACTGAGCCTTGCTACTCTATATTCTTCATCAGAAACCAGGTCCTTTAATGATATCCTCAGGGATGGGATTTCCACTTCAAGGGGTAATACCGCCTCTATTCCATTGACTAGGGAGAAAGGAGTTGCCCCTATCGGTGTTCTCACACTAGTTCTGTATGCCCATAATGCGGGACTAAGCTGTAGATGCCAATCTTGCCCTGATTCATTCACTATTTTCTTCAGAATCTTCAAGATTGTTTTATTAGTAGCTTCGGCTTGTCCATTTCCTTGTGGGTAGTAAAATGAGGAGAAACCTTGTTTGATACGAAACTGTTCACATAGGTCTTCAACATCCTTGTTTTGGAAAGGGGTACCATGATCCGTTAGGATTGTTTGGGGGATCCCATATCGACAGATGATGTGATTAAGCATGAACATCGCTATCTATTTTCTAGTGATGTAAGTGAGGGGAATTGCTTCCACCCACTTTGTGAATTACTCCATTGCTTTTATGATGTACTTGTGTCCATTTGCTAAAGAAGGTGTTATCTTACCCACTAGGTCAAATCCCCACATTAAAAATGGTAATGGTGATGTGATTGGATTTAAATATTGGGTTGGTGCATGGATGAGGTCTCCATGAATTTGACACTTTTTACACCTTTGAACATGCTTGTGTGCATGTATCTCGATTGTTGGCCAATAGTATCCCATGTGGATTATTTTCTTAGCTAAGTTGTTGCCACCTCCGTGGGTTCCACATATTCCTTCATGTACCTCATACAAAGTTTTCTAGGATTCCATGGAAGTGAGACAACATAGTAATGTTGCATCGAGACTTCATCTGTATACAGTAGTAGAGAGGATTGTATACCTAGAGGCTTGGCGGATGAAGTTTTTTTTTTTGGTTTCTAGACAAGTTTGGGGGTAAGATATTGTTTTGGAGATAGCTATAGACATCTTGGTACCATGGGGATTCAGGACCAACAAGGACACATGATAATTCTATGATAGATGCTTGATGTGATGGAACCAAGAGTTTCTCCACTAGAAACTGGAATTTGGTATCATTTCCTAGCATATCAATTAGTGATGCTATGGTAGCCATCACATCTGCCTCTTTGTTTTGTGCTCTTGGGACTTGCTCGAAGAGAATGTAATGAAACTTGGTGTGCAGTTGTTCCATCTATGCTCTATAAGGTATGAGCTTCTCATCTTTGGTCATGTAATCATTGTTAACTTGGCTAATGACCAACTGCGAGTCACCAAAGACTTTTAGGTTCTTGATTCTCCATTGAATGGCTATCTATAGACTGATGACCAATGCTTCATATTCTACTATTTTTTGGTACATTGGAAGTTAAGTCTGAAAGACTTTGGAATTGTATCATGGTCTGGAGTGATAAGAACTATCCCTGCCCCCACTCCATGGTTTGTACATGATCCATCAAAATAAAGTTGAGATATCTCAATTGCCGGTTGTAGTGTCATAATGGATTCATCTAGGAAATTAGAGATAATAGGCTGGTGGTCTTGAATCGGTCCTCTGCTAGTTGATCGGCGATCACTTGTCCTTTGATAGCCTTTCTGTCTACATACTCAATGTCGAACTCACTTAAAATCATTACCCATTTCGTCAATCTTCCAGTTAGCACTGCTTTTCTCAATAGGTACTTGAGAGGATCAATATGTGCAACTAATTTTGTTTGATGACTCAACATGTAGTGTCTTAGCTTTTGAGAAGTGAACACAACTTCCAGACATGACTTCTCTATCGGTGTATAGTTTAGCTCACATCCAACCAATGTTCGGCTTAGATAGTAGACGGCCCTCTCTTTTCCTGCATCATCATGTTATGCCAAAAGGACTCCTAATACTGATTTTGTTGCTGAGATGTATAGAAGTAATGGTCTACCTTGCACTGGTGGTACCAAGATAGGAGACTTTAGAAGGTATTCTTTGAATATCTGAAATTCCTGTTCACATTGCTCTATCCATATGAACTTGATATCTTTATGTAATAAATGTTGGAATGGGTGGCACTTGTCTACCAGTTGAGCTATGAACCATCTTATCGATTGGAATCTTCCTTGTAACCCTCTTAGTTGTCTCAGGTTCGATGGTGGAGGCATGTCCAATATTGCCTTGACCTTCACTGGATCCACTTCAATTCCTCTGTGTGATACTATGAACCCTAGTAATTTTCCCGCTGTGACACCGAATGCACACTTCTTTGGATTTTGTAAGACTTTGAATTCCTCCATTCTATCAAAGATAGGTCCCAAAACTTGTAGATGATCCTTTCAAAGTATGGACTTTTCTAGTATGTCATTGACATAATCTTCCATTGTCTTATGAATGAGATCATGGAATATCATGGTCATGGCCCTTTGATATGTTGCTCCGACATTATTTAAACCAAAGGGCATGACATTCCAACAATAAGTTCCCCAAGGACATGTGAAAGCCATTTTGTGTTGGTCCTTTGGTGCTATCCTTATCTGGTTGTAACCTGAAAAGCCATCCATCAGTGATAGAATTTTGTTCCTTGTAGAGTTCCATTATCACATCGATGTTTGGTAAAGGAAATTCATCCTTGGGACATGCTATATTGAGATCCCAAAAATCTGTGCAAATTCATATTTGACCACTGTGCTTCGTAACTAGTACCAGATTAAATATCCAATCTGCATATGGTATAGGTCTAATGAATTTAGCATCCAAGAGCTTCTTCAGTTCTGCCTTGACTAATAACACAACGTGAGGATGCATCTTTCTTAGCTTTTGTTTGACAAGTTTTGTGTTGGGTAGTAATTGGAGATGGTGTAGCACCAACTCTGGATCTAATCCTAGCATATCTGAGTAAGACCATGCGAAATTGATCATTCTTTCCTTGAAGAAACTGATGAACTATTCTCTCTCCTTAGGGGTGAGAGATTTCACCAAGTAGATGTTCTTTGGGTTCTTGTCATCCCCCAAGTTGATTCCTCTGTCTCTTCGGCTAGTAGTGTTGATTTCTCCTCTGTTAAGGGGAGGAGTTCTCTCTTTCCATCTTCTAGCACCTTTGTGAGGTTTTTTCTAGAAGATGTCTTCTTTTAGCTTTTTATTCTTTTGTTCTTTTTTCTTTTGTGGACTGGAAAGAGGAGCTTCATCCCTGAAGTTTGCTGCTCTGTCTAGGTTGATGGAGAATCCTGCCTTGTGATCTCCTGACGGAATGCCTTCCCTTAGTCCCATGAAATGAGCTATTGCATCATCATTTTCAAAGACATCAAGATCAGGTGGTCCTTGTTGATCCCACACTATAAGTTCAGGGTGTATGAGACAAACACTTTCACTACTGTTTGGCTTTGGTTGACTGAACGGGACTGCAGATATGGTGCCTACAAAATTGGACTATGATGAGGATGCACCACTTGAGGTCTGATGAATGATATGTTTGTCTATACAGGGTTTTTCAGTAATGGTTAGTTGTTCAAACAGGTCTGCTAGGTTAATGATAATATCTACTTGAGGAAAAAAGTAATGGATTGATGGTTCAGAGTCATGGAGGGATTGTCACTCATACTCATTGGAGTCAGTCTCAAAGGAATTTTCTTCCAATGTCTCACTTCCTTGGGTATCGTCAATTTCTAAGTGTAGGTTTATTTGGGATTGCGGGGATCCCTCTTCGGCGGGAAACAACTACTCTAATATGTTGTTTATTAGGATGTGCTCTGTGTTGTGCCCTCGGTGTATCTCTGCTATTTGCGCATGATTGACTTGAATGTCTTGAACCATAGGACTAGTGCTTTGTTGTCCATAGCCCAAACCTCTAGTGTTTCTTTGGGTTGGTGGGATAGGCAATTCATATATGCCCTGTTGCCTTGCCCCCAGTCTGGTTGTACCATCATACCCAAACCTTTGTATCACTGTGTAATCATTACCATAGTTTTCCAAAGGTAAGGGTGGCTGGACTGTCTCAGGAGTGTCTCTTTATAACCAAGAATTAATGTCTTTCTCAAAAGGATTCTCTTCTGCTATGTCCCCCCATCAAACAAAGGTTGTGGGTGGGAAGCTAAAAAGAACCAGTTGCTGAGTTTCTGATGCAATGACAAGTGGTGGCATACCATGATTTTTGGGGCACAAGGGCATGTGCGTGATTGTGAAAGCCTCTTCATATCTATATTCACCACATCCTTTGTCCGTGATGGATATCTTTCTTTCTTTTTCTGTGACATCTTTAAGATCTATTTTTGAAATGGATGAGATGTTTGCATCTTGATTAATGACTATCTTACCGGCTACTCGTGTGACATCCTTGGGATTTGATTCTGAAGAGGATGGGATACTTGCATCCTGGATCGATGGTACTTGGTTATCAGTGCTGATTTGGACAACATTACAATATTAGAAGGGATTGGGATCTCCTTCTATGATAATCTCCTCCCCTTGGTGAGGGAACTTGATGCATTGATGGTATGTTGATGGTACCACTTGCATTTCATGTATCCAAGGTCTCCCTAATAACATGTATACCAATTCAAGGTCTAAAATTTGGAAGGGTGTGTTTTTTACCATAGGAACAATGCGAACAGGTAGAATAATAATACCTTTAGAGGACCTTTCCTCTTTATCATGTGCTCTGATATTTATCCTTCGGGTGACATCAATGCTTGATTCAGAATAGCCTAGTTTATTGATTAATTTTAAAGTAAAAATGTTTCAACCAGCTCCACCATCAACAAGGACCCTAAGGACAACACTTTTGTGGATTTTGACAAGCAAGTGTAGAGGATCATTATGCAGGGGTTTATGCGGTGGCACATCATGGTCTGTGAATGTGGCATGTTTGTTAGCTGCTATATGATTGACCATATTTTGAAAGCTTTCAGGTGTTATGTCCCTTGGGAAAGCTACATTTTGATGTGCTTGGTCAAGTGCTATTTTATGCTGCAGAGATATGCACAAGAGGTCAAACATAGATATCTGGGCAGGTGTGTGCTTTAGTTGGTCCACTATGCTTGTTTGTGGATCCGAGTTTGCTATAGGATTGGCTGATGTAGTAACTGAGGATGGCACCCATTGCAAGATGACTCTAGCATGACGTGTAGTTACAACGCAATTGTTACCTTGGTCCTTGATAGTGATCGTGGACACATGATTATTTGATGGATTTAGGTAATTTATGATATTATCACTATTGGCATATGTATAGTTAACTTTATTGGTTTTTCCACCAGACCCAGAGGTTTTTCCTTTGTTGTGATCATGGAAGGTATCATTAAAAATTGTGTGATTAGTTGTGCCTTTAGCTTGAGTGTTTTTCACATCAATGATCCCTGTGTCAATGAGATCTTGGATAGCATGTTTCAATTGGTAGCAGTTAGCTATTTTGTGCCCCTTAACCTGATGAAACTCACAGAAGTCTTTGTCATTGTACCACCTTGGCTTGTTTTCCTCTTGTTCAAAGTCTTTGATTAGTGGGAGAGTGATAGTTTTTGATTGTATCCGCTTACATAAAGCGGATTCTATTGGCTCTCCCAATGGTGTGAAATCTCTTTGTTGGAATTGAAACTGGGGTTTCCATTGATTCTATTGATGACTGTTTGACACCGCTGTTGCTTGCACAGGGCGAGTTTGGTTCTGGATGTATGCTTGTTGAGTGGGCCCTGTGGGGTTTTGGTTTACCATAGGTGCACCTTGCAGTGACACATTGGGTTGCACATAGTTGACTGTCTTTACATCAATGACACCATCACTAGTGACATTTTTGTCCTTGTTCCACCACTTAGCTTTTTCTGTTGCATTCTTATTTGTGTTTGTTTATGTAGGATCTACAAGGATTCCTCTTTTGACCAAGTTTTTTTACACCAAACTCCTCTTTCGATGAGTTGTGTGAAGTTTGGAGCTAACTGTAGTTCAGTTGTGAATGACATGTCTAGGATCAGATTGTCAACAAACATGACTATCAAGTCTTGTTCAGGCACATCATAGGTTATATGGTTTTTCGTCTTCCTCCATCTCTGTAGGAACTTCACAAAGTACTCTCCATCTTTTTTTTTAATATCGCAAAGGTCCTTGATGTTGACCTTGCGCTCGATGTTATGATGGAAGTGTGCAATGAAATTTTTAGCCAATTCTCCCCAAGACTGAATGCCATGAGATAGATGTGAGAACCATTTCATTGCTGGTTTGGCTAAACTTTTTGGGAACAACCACATTAGATATGTCTCATCATGAGCGACTTTGACGCAACTAGAAAAGAACTCTCGTATATGCTCAATAGGGTTGGTGTTGCCCCTATATTTGTCAAATTTTGGCACTGAGAAGTGGTTTGGGAATGGAGACATTTAAATAGAATGATCAAAGGGGTATGGGTATAAATCCTCTGTGGTATAGGATTTAGTTTGCCCCTGATTTTGCATATCCATCATTTGGGTTTGAAGGGTTTACATTTATTGCATTAGCATGTCTATTTGATATTGCGGTTGATACCTGTGGACATTCCTTTGTGCTTTGGTGGGTATGAGGCAATGCCTCTGTGTCCCTTGAGTAGGAACATAGGATTTCATCCTAGGGACTTGATATTGATTCCCTACCGAGTGATTTTTAATTGTAGGGACATGAGTAGTCCAAGGGGGATTTTGAAGTGTTTGCTGTCATGACTGAAACTGGGGTTGACAATGCTAGGGTAGGTATTGCTACTACTGATGTAGGGTTTGAAACTGGGGTTTCTATTGCGAAGGTTGGATATGAGGAAACTGAAGCTGGGGTTGCTATTGTGGAGGTTGGATGTAATTCAACTAAAGCTGGGGTTGCTGTTGCGGAGGTTGGATATGAGGCAACTGAAGTTGGGGTTGTTGTTGCAGAGGTTGGATGGGTGTCAGAATGGGAAAAGATGTAGCTTTGGGCTGGCCTTGACTGAAAATAGGTCCTGCAGAGATGGATCCTTGTGGGCATGAAGTGTTGATCCCAAGGTTAGTGTGGACGGATTGTAGCAGTGGCATAGTTTTAGAATAACTAGAGTTTGGTGGGATGGAAGGCATACTAGTGATGATAGGTGCACTTGGTTGTGAGTTTGTCATGCCTTGAGTAGATGAGGTGTTGGCTTGGGTTGGGTCATTGGTTTGATTGGATACATTCTATGTTGATGTGGGTGAAGACAATGATGGAAAGATCTGTGACACAACCGGTAATATCTGAGGAGTGGGAGTAGTGTTTTGACCTGCGAGAGGGTTTTCGGGCCATATAGTTGATATGCTAAATTTAGCATGGAGCTTGACTCCCTTCTTTATTAGCATGGCCAAGTAACATTTAGGGTTCCTCTCTACAACAACATCAACTACTTTTGTGGAGTAGTCATCTTGTTCCACATCTTCAATCTCTTCTTCTGTGATATCTTGGAACAAAGCTTCCCCATGGGGGGCTCAATGAATAGAGTAGGACTAGTGTTCACGAAGGGATCGTTCTCTTTCTCCGTTTCCCAAGCGGGGAAACGGTTGATGTATGACTCATCTGGTTGAGTTCTAGCCATAGACCTTGTGTAAGGTCCTCCATGAGGTGTTTGAGACATAGTGTTGTCCAGGTTTTGTAACTAAAACAAGTGATATAAAGCAAACAAAGAAGAGGATCCTTTCTAAGACAAAGTATGAGTTATGTTTTTGACAAAGGTAATTCTAAGGACAGATTTTGATATAACTTGATCTCAAAGTGGTGATGATAAAAGATAGGATTTGTCAACCTTTGTCTTTGAAAATGTCAATTTAAAAAGGATGATGATGTTTGATAAGATGAGATCAAGATACTTTGAGTCTGAACTTTCAAACTAACAATGTTTTAGACAGTAATCATGCTTTATAGGGAAAGGGTAGTCTTAAATGTTTAAAGATTCACACAATTTTATTTTCATTTTCCTGGGATATAAACTAGTAATGGACACCAAATGAAGAATTCTTTCAAGGTTTTTTAGGTCAAAACAAGAATATAGTACCTCTAGTGAAAAGAATGTGGTACAATTTCACCGATTGCGGTAAAATAAATGGTCTATTGTGGTAGTTTATCACACGTAAGGATTCTGATTTGCAAGGATAGTTGACATTGACAACCCTAGACTTTAACACATTTGACTCATTTTGACAGTTTGAATGTTTTGTTTTGCATTTTCAGAAACTGACCAAAGGAACAAGCACAATAGACACTGTGTTTTTGAGAAATGAAGACTGAGATTGTGTATGTTCTACAACTTTTTCAAGTTGCAATGTTATTACGAGGTCTCAACAATGAACAATTAGATTAATCTAGGTCAAATTGGCTTCAGGATACAATGTTATAGGCCCAATGCTTGAATGTCTATTAGCTCACACAACAATTGTCATGCTACTAGGACACAAAGGTCCACGTTGTAGGTGCCCATGTTTTTTCCATTTCCAGGTATTGTTGCCATGATGTGAAGATCTCTTTCACTATACAAATACTATGGGACACATATGTTGGGAATCTTTGGGAGAAATTCTGCAACCCCTTGCATTATAATAAAGTATATATTCAGAGGTAAAATGGGTTGGCCTCTAATTAATCAAGGTTGTAGTAAGGGTCTGTGGTGTCTCTTCAATCGGTTTGTACGTGCGTGACTCACTTAAGAGCCTAGTTGATCACATTGTCTCCTTAGGGATATTCACCCAATCCAGACTATCATCAACACGCCTCACCCAAGCTTGGCTAGATAAGATGAAACTTTGGTTCACGCCTTGTTTATATACCGGTCGGAAGGATTTACCAGTTTAAGGTCATCCTCCAAGGAAGAAGCGCTTTCCCTGGACAGGCCTTTATACGAAAATAAAGGTTTGTAATCTAATAGTTTGTGCAAGTGCACCCAAAACTCAAGACACGAGGTAAATCGATTAAGCTCCAAATTTTGAAATGTGAACTAAGCTACACCACCATATAAGCACGAGTGTTTAATTTTAAGCCCAAAAAGTAGGTGTTGATTGTTTGTTCAATTTTAAATCTCCAAACTGAAACATTTTTTGCCTTTGTTCAATTTTAAACCTCACGTCAATTTTAAGCCCAAATCTAAAATATGAGGTGTGATATGTTTTTGCAAGCGCTGTTCTTTTTAAACCCAAATCGATAATGAATTCCTTTCAGTTTGTGTTGTTTAACAAGTTAGTACCAGAAAGGATTATTCACAAAAATGAGAATATGTGAAACTTTTTGAAAAATAAAATGGTGCTTACCAAAACTTACCCTCCTCTATCCTTGATGACTTTGATCCAATCCTGCATAGAAACTACAAGAAATGTCAATTAAGAAGTAGATGGGCAGAAGAATTGGATCTGATGTTTGCAATATTTTCTACGATTGCGGAAATCTTCCTGCAACTACGGAAAACTTTCGATGATTGCGGTAATAAACTTTCAACTGCGGCAAAGTGCTGTCGATTGTGGTAATTAAGTTGCAACTGCGGCAAAGTTCTACCGATTGTGTTATGAATCAGATAACTACGACAGAATTATTGTGATTGCGGTAAACTTCTTGTGATTGCGGCACGGATCGGGCGATTGTGGCAAAATACCAAAAGTCAGAGACAAGAAAATGGCCAGAATAACTATGAAATCCTTTAATCAATTGCAGTATTAAACCAGTCGATTGTGGCACAGTATGGGCGATTGTGGAAAAATTATAGCAATTGCAAAATAGTATAGATATTGAAGAAAAGTGTGATTTTTAAATTTACAACCGTACGGCCGTGGTTGATCAATCCATTTCTTTGTCTGCAAGAGATATTTGGGCTATTTTCTTCATGTCGGGTTCACCAAAATGTATGCCTCTCTCTCTGATTCCCCACAACTTTTCAAAGGTGGGGGTTAGTAGAAAAGGTTCACAAATGAATGCAAATCAAGTATACAATGACTACTAAATGAATAACAGAAATTTGAGCAATAAAATGTACAAGCAAGAGAAAGGAAGACAAATAAATGCAAACCCCACAATGCTTGAAGCTTCTATTGTTTCTCTCTACTCCTTCCGAAATGTTGTTCTTGATGCTCAATATTGGCGGGGCAGCGTCTATGAATTGAGAAGCGTCAAGAATTTGATAATTGAAATGTGTGTGTGTGTGATCGCAAGATGGCTTGAATGCTAGAACCAAACTGACGGAGTAATGGCGCACGAGAGCTTGAAATCTTGGATCCTTCAAATGGTTATGAAGGGTTTATTATATAGGAATTGGTGATGAAATGAATGGTTGAGATCAATCCCATAGATGGGGAGATGAATGGTTGAGATCAAAAGGAACAGGAGAAGTCCTCTGTAAACTCCACCTCTTTATTTGGTTAAGAGAAGATAGAGTTTGGTTAACTGGAGAGCTAATTATGAGTTACCTTTTTGAACTCAAGAGGTGGGTGAAGTTACCCATGTGGACTGGAGAGATGGGTGGAGTAACCCATGTGATGTAATTGGAGTTATCTCTTTGAAGATAAATGAATATATAATTCATTTATTTAATAATTGTTTTCAACATGTGAGATAATTGAATTCTTTTTAATTAAGAATTGCTTTATTTGATGAAATTAAATTAATTTATTTGAAATTAATTTGATTGGAAGATTTTAATTAGTAAGTTTAAATATTTGAATTTAAACTATAGGAAATTGAGTTTAATTAATTAAATAATGATAATTAATCAATTAAAGCTTAATTAATTAAATAAAATTAATTATTTAAT
>MU225002.1:112377-134869 GCA_018584345.1 Thuja plicata | reverse complement strand
GACTTCCAAATATTTTGAAGTAACTTACATTGGGTGTTTTACCATACCATAGCTCATAAGGAGTCTTCTT
The DNA here is from genome assembly GCA_018584345.1 of Thuja plicata. Classification (NCBI taxonomy): domain Eukaryota; kingdom Viridiplantae; phylum Streptophyta; class Pinopsida; order Cupressales; family Cupressaceae; genus Thuja; species Thuja plicata. The sequence goes on along the minus strand of MU225002.1, from coordinate 134,799 downwards.
TGAGTCCTTTCTCAATTGTACTCTATTAAGTGTATAGACAGCAGTGCTAATAGCTTCTCTCCAGAATATTTTGGTGATGTCCTTCTTGATCATCAGTGTTCTTGCACAGTCAACTATTGATCTGTTCCTTCTCTCAGTAATCCCATTTTTCTATGGTGTTCTTGGTGCAGAAACCTATCTTTTTATACCATTCTCATTACAAAAATTAGTGAACTCATCTGATATAAATTCTCCTCCTCTATCTATTCTCAAACATTTCAGATCCTTACCACTTTGTTTTTGTACCATAGCCTTATACCATTTAAACATCTTGAATGCTTCAGATTTTTCTTTTAGAAACATGACTGTCATCATTCTAGAGTAATCATCAACAAAGAGAATAAAATATCTATCTCCATAATAGCTCTTTGTTCTCATAGGTCCACATAAATTAGTATGGAATAATTCTAGAATATCATTAGATGTATGGGTTTTGCTTTTGAAACTAGACTTTGTCATTTTACCTTTTTGACAATTTTTGCACATGATGTTGTATGGCTTTGTCATCATCGATAAGCCTCTTACACTTCTTTTTCTGCTTATTTTCATCATGTTGTCAGAGTTCACATGACACAACATTTTGTGCCACAGCCATATGTCTTCGTTTCTGGTCATTAAGTAAGTTAGGTTTGTATCATTCAGATAGAATAAATTACCTTTGGTCTATTCATCGGTACCAATTAGTATTCTTGATTCATTGAATATCTTTGCCTTCTTATCTTCAAATGCTACTCTGTGATCTGAATTATTCAGCTGAGAAACACTCAACATATTATAATTCAATCCTTTTACCTAATAAGCATTTTCACATTTAATCAGGTTGTTTAGTATTATTGTTCCTTTACCTTCAATTTGCCAAGGAGAATCATTTCCCATTCTTACTGTACCACCTTTATAGCATTCAAAAGTCTTAAAATTTTCTTTGTCACTGGTCATATGGTGAGTGCAACCACTATCTATAATCTAGATATCATTTTTATTAATCTTAGATATGAGTGCAATTTATTCATACCTTTCATCTTCATCTGAATCATCTTTCACAGCTACAAACACTATCTCAACATCATCATCTGGTTCTGTGTCAGTATATTCATCTTTGCAAGCAGCTAGATAGCTAGCCTTCTTGCCTTTGTCTTTGTAATCTCAGGTATCACTTCTTTCTAATCATCGGTAACCTCTGTAATCTTTGTTATCACCTCTGTCAGATTTCTTCTCAAAAGATCTATTATCACTTCTGTCATCTTTTCTTTTGTTAGGACATCTTGTAGAAAAATGTCCAATCTCTTTACAATTGAAACATATAAGTGGTAACTTGCCTTTATATTTACCTTTGCCTCTAAGCATTCATTTTTCCATGAGTGCTTCAATTTCATCTAGATCTTCTTCTTCACTTTCACTTTCAGTGTCTCTTTTAGATGAGTGTCTCTGACTAGATTTGCTTATTCTTACAGAAGACTTGAATGCAAACTCTAAACTTGGTAAGACAATATTATCAAAATTATTCATCTCAAATGAAATCAGTCTACCAATTAGGCTATCAAGAGTGACTGTATTATTTGCTACTTCTCTCATCTCTTGAATAGCAGAGACTCTAATAGCATATATAGGAAATAAGGTTCTTAGGTTTTTACTTACCACTGTCTCCTCTTCAATTGTACCTCCAACACCTCGTATAGCATTGACTACTTCCTTTATTCTTGTGTTCTACTATGTGACTTTTTCACCTTCTTTCATTCTAAGATCATCAAACTTTCCTCTAAGGATTTTTGACTTGGCTCTCAAGACATTTGCATCACCTCCATGTACAAGCTTTAACTTGTCCCACATTGTCTTTGCATTTTTGTAATCTTTGACATCCTCAAATTCAACATCAGAGAGTGAGGCTGAAAGCTCTATAACCATGAAGTTGTGTTCATGCTTTACTCTTAATTGATCCAATATCAATGGTCTTGTAGAAAACACATATTCAGTATCTAAGTATTGAGTAATATCATTGCCAATACCTGATAAGTGAAGCTGTATCTTTCTTTTTCATGAAGCAAAGTTGTCCCTATTCAACTTGGGCACATCTCGTCTGTTCATCTTATGATCTTTACTTAGGTCTTGAAACCTTCCTTCTAAGCACACAAGCTCTGATACCAATTATTAGTAATAACTGAGAGGGGGGGGTGAATCAGTGGCCTCAAAGATTTATCCAATTTAAACTTTAATCCACCAATCAACACTTCTCAAATTATTTAGTCCCAACAAGATGCATGCCTTTGAAATACTTGAAATAAATAACTGTCTGTTGGTTTACCTTATCTGTCCTTATTCTCCTTGATAACTGATAAGTAGTAAACTGTATTTACCAATACTCAGTAAATAGGAAGAGTATACCAATCAATCCATAAATGCATATGTAGAATGTAAAACAATAAAGTAATAAACCATACACATATAACACAAGGATTTTAACATGGAAACCCTGTTAAGGGAAAAAACCACTGGGACCGGTACCCCAAATTTTCACTCTTCTAAAGTGAGCCCTGTTAGGAGCCAACCCTATTAAAGGTTACAAACACACTGTTAAGTGCAACCTTGTTAAAGGATTTTTATACATAGATTCTCACTAAGTATCTGGCACCTACACTACCATCCTTAAATTAGTCTCATGACTGTCAATAGGCTTTATGCTAATCTTACTACCATCCTTGTATTAGCCTCCTTCTTAGACTTAAATAGGTTTTAGGTAAGATAGATGCTACTATCATGAATCAACCTTTTTAGTAATCTATTAGGATATACCTCAATTATAAAAGGACTGTTAAGTCCTACTCTGTTAAGAGACTTCATGCTTCAATGGTTAAACTGAAACATAATAACCTGTTTCTAATGCAACTTTGAATTGTAGATATTCAGATCTATTTATGCATAATACCTTTCTAATCAATGTATCAATTCAATTCCTTTGTACTTAACTCTATCTGCTCTATGACTTTGTGCTTCACTATGTGTCGATGTCTGCAGAATTCTTTAGCTCTCCCTTAGCTTGATTGATCAGCACTACATGAAGTTTATCCTTCATCATTTTCTCTTTAGCATCTTCTATCAGTTCACTCCCCCGTGTATCTGATTAATTAATGAAATGAATTATGCTTGTCTCTTATATAGACATTATATTCCTTAATCCTATGTTCTTGATTCTTGATTCTTAACATGAAAAACAATCCAGCCAAATTGATTTATGGATTTAACTCCTGATTTATCTCATAGTTATCTTCTTGCCAACTGTATAAATCAATTGCTTAATCGCGGTTTGAATAAAACAAATAAAACAACCAGTTAAGTCTATCATTTAGCTCTGCCAGCTAGATATTTTTTCATTTTCTGATCTCTCTATTCTATCGGTCAATTCTGCAGTTCATCACCGGTGACAACTGCCAGTTTCATCGGTGCAGCTTTATTTAGCTTTGGGATCTCCATCCATCGGGCATCATTTGATCTTTCTCATCGAGAAACACTATTTTTAGCTCGTCGGGCATCCTGTTATTTTCCTTTGTCAGGCAACACTGTCTTTTTCTCATCGGGCATCACTGTGACTTTGTCTCTGTATTTACCGACGGTGTGCACTCTGCTGATGTAGTCTTTCACTTGGTGAATACTTGAGTTTTATGCATTGATAAAAGTATAACCTCTATTCTATTGATTCTCTGAAGTCTTTTACATGACCATACAGATGATATCAAGTTGACATCAATGAAAATACAAACCATTAACTGATTTAATGTCTTGCATCATCTTCAACTTAATATAGTCAACCATTTAATCAGTTACATGTCATCAGTGGGTAGAGTGAGTTGATCATGATCAAGTGTTGGTTTAGTAAAAATCTTTGAGGTGCTTTCAAATGGAGGGAAAATTGAGTGGTTGTCCTCAAAGGAATTAGGAATTATATAGTTCAATCATTTAATTAATTTAGCCATGTAAGGGTGAATGGGTTGGATTAGATTTTTTTATTTAAACTATATAATTAATTTATTAAAATCAATTGTATAATTTGATTAATCCCTTTTAGGCTTGAATTTAATTATTTGATTTCATGATTATTTAATTCTTTGATTTAATTTGATTTTTGTTCACTTTGCTTGATAAATGTCCATTTGATTTGATCCATTTGATTTGATGAGATGAGATTTGAGGCAATTGGCTAAGATTTATAATTTTGGATGCTTAAGATACACCTGGTCAAATTTAGGTGTCTACAGTATCATTACTAATTTCATTAATGAGCTTGATTTAGTCTATTTTGCACATAGTTGCAATTTATGCTTTTAGAGCATCTCTTAATGCACATAGTTGCATTTTTATTGTTTTATACCATTTGTTAATATTTATTTTATTAAATTTTGTAAGTTGCACTGGGATGCACTTACTTCAGTTGATGTTGATCAACTTATTCCATTTCTAAGTTGCACTGGGATGCAATTACTTCACTTGATGTTGATCAACTTGTTCCATTTGTAAGTTTCACTGGCATGCACTTAATTCAGTTTATTTTGATCAAATTATTCCATTTGTAAGTAGCATTGGGATGCACTTACTTTAGTTGATGATGATCAACTAGTTCCATTTGTAAGTTACACTGGGATGAAATTACTCCATTTGATGTTGATCAAATTGTTCCATTTCTTGTTTTTCTCTTAACAAGGATGATTCTCTATTATGTTCCTAAGTGAACAAACGGCTCTTTATTATATTCCTCAATGAGAGGATATTTTTTCATGGCTTTCCCTATAGTTTCACATTTTATTGAAGGCAATATGTTCTTACTTCTCATTATTTTTTCTTATGGTTCACCATGGTAATCATGCTTGGAAAATCAAGATCTTGCACTTGAGTCACATATTCTACAAAATTCTCTTTGTATCCCTCATATTTCTTTGATAATTATACTAATGTGATAATGCACTGTATTCTTTGTTTCTTAGATCATGAGTTGTGCGGGTGGTGTTGCTGCAACCCATTCTCTTGCAGTGAGATAACTCATTAGCAGACTATCTATATCTATGTGACTGACACAATGTTGATGGATGTTTCATTAGTTGACCTTGTCTGTGGTTATTTGTGTATTATTATATTTCTTTCATGGGAGCATTGATAAATACTTTCATACCTAACTTGGTCAGTTTGGAAATTTAACCATTTAGTTTATCTTTATATCATGCTAACTCCATTGCATTTTGGTGAAAAAATTAAATTTATCTTTAAACCTGTATCTCAATTTATACTATGACATTTTTCTTACAATTATCTTCTAATGTTATAAATTTCAAAATTTATACTAACTTGAATATGTGATGAAATTTTACTTGTGGATAGTTGTCTTGTTTCTTGTTTTCTTGTTTTACGTTTTAGGTGATCCATCAAGGCACATTAAAGACATCAATTCAATTCCACATGTCCTATGAATCACAATACTACTTGAAGATGTGCATACACTTGCACGTGAACACATTTAAAGGACCCATCTACCTCTCTTGGCTCTACCAAAGATTCTTGTACATCACTTTTCTAGAAGGCCACTTGCAAACTTGAAGACAATACAATTTCCTAATTATATTGAAGATCAAGTTGCAGATTTGTAAAAATTGGGTTTAATACCTCTTGTTGTAAACACTCCAAGTAAATACTAAAGGTAGGTTAAATACCCCTTTTTTTAATACCTTTAGTCCAAGTGGGAGGAAAACTCATTTTATGTAATTCCTTTAATAAGGAAATTAGATATTCCTCTTTAAGAGGATTCCTACACATGGCACACACTAAATGTGAATGTGGCACTCATTAGACATAGGAGTTACATGCAAACTCCTTCACTCATCTCTACTTAAGAGATTCTTCTCACGCACTTCTCAAATTGGCCCTCACAAGTTGGTTCTCATGGGATTTATTATCTCTTCTTCTTTCATTCTCATTCTTTCTCTCACAATGTTGTAATGAGCTCTCTCTCTCTCTCTCTCTCTCTCTCTCTCTCTCTCTCTCTCTCTCTCTCTNTGCGCTCTCTCTCTCTCTCTCTCTCTCTCTCTCTCTCTCTCTCTCTCTCTCTCTCTCTCTCTCTCTCTCTCTCTCAGCTTCTTGGCTCATTCATATTATAAGAAGAAGGGGTTTTCTTAGTTTTCCCCTTTCAAAAACATTGTCCTTGTGTTGATCTTGAGCTCCTTGATATTTTTGGTTAAATATTTTGAATCATCCTTCATTCATTCGGTTATGGTAAAATTCTTACTTCTTGCAAACTCTTTCTTGGATTCTTTCCTTCATAATCTTAATTTGTTTTCTTAACATTTCTTACAGCTATACAAGAAGAACTTGAATAGATAAAGAAAAATGATACATGGGAATTGGTTCCAACACCTAAGGACAAAGATGTGATAGGAACTAAATAGATTTCAGAAACATGATGGATGAGGCAGGAACATTGGTAAGAAATAAGATCAGACTTGTTTGTAAAGGTGAGTCACAACAAAAGGCATAGAATTTGAAGAAACATTTGCTCATGTTGCTAGGCTAGAAGCTGTGAGATTATTTATTGTCTTATGCTTCATATAAAAACTTAAAAGTATATCATATGGATGTGAAATAATCATTCTTGAATGGAGATTTGGAAGAAGAAGTATACATAGAGTAACCAAATGGATTTCTTTTGACAGAAAATGAAGACATTAAGTTGAACAAATCATTGTATGGACTAAAACAAACATCGAGAGCATGGTATGAAAGATTCGACAAGTATTTTCTTCATCTTTGTTTGAGAAAAGTTAATGCAAACAGTAATTTATATTTAAGAACTCGTTAATATGGAATCTTAATCATAGAATTTTTTTTTATGATATCATTTTTGGAGGAAATTATAATATGAGTAAGAAGTTTTCTAAAGAAATGGAAAATAAATTTGAAATCTCAATGATTGGTGAGATGAACTTTTTTCTTGGTTTGCAAATTAATCAAAGTAAGAATGGTATTTTCATATGTTAGACAAAGTATCTTAAGGAAATGTTGAAGAAGTTTAGAATGGAAGACTATAAACCTATTGGGACACCCATGGTGACTAGATACAAACTAAATACTAATGATGAGACTCAAAGTGATTTATAGACAAAGTACAAATATGTGATTGGTATTCTACAATATCTAACTCACACTAGACCATATATTTCCAATGTAGTTGGAATTGTGGCAAGATATCAAGAAGATCCTAAAGGGACATACCTTTCTACTCGGAAAAGAATTTTCAGATGCTAGAATGGAAAAATAGAATATGGATTATGGTATGAAAAATAAGATGACTTTATTTTTTAGGCTAACATTTATTTTAATTGAGAAGTTAATGTCGAAGATAGAAAGAGTACAAGTGGTGGAGTATTTTTCCTTAGGAAAAGGCTAGTTTCTTGATTAAGTAAGAAGCAAGACTGTATTGCTCAGTCTACTGTTGAATTAGAGTACGTTGTTTCTACAATAAATTATACACAACTCATTTTGATGTAACAAATGTTGAAGGACATTGGAATAATTTTTGAAGAGAAAATGGTTATCCATTGTGATTGTTCTCTTATTTTTCTAATGTAGGAAGATAACACATTTACAGCAGAAGATTACATAAAGGTACATTTTCTAACAGTACTATTCAGCTAATGTAAATGGAGATACATTTTCATTGCATTCATATCATCAAATATTATATTGTAAGTATTGATCAATTTTCAATTACAACTCATACATTATCATTAGAATTGTGCATCCATACTGAATTTAAGAAATATTAGTGTTTTTCATTATAAATTTTGAAATTGTAAACTTAGAGAAACACATGCAAGATAGAAAGCATGATAGATATATGAGAATGGGATTCCATGCATTTCCTTTTGTGTCTTCTGCAAGTTTGAGTCTATTGTCTGCATCTTCTTGACTGTTCATTGTCCTCGGCATCTGTCTCATGTGACTTGCATACTGAGTCTTCATTATGTCATGTGTCATGCATCATTGGAAAGGAAAGGTCCAATCCAAGTTGTATTTAAGCAATGCATTAAAACATTGAATGTCATATAACAATCATAATCTCAATATTGCACATTTTCCAATAACATGAATGCAAGGGAAAAATATACATCTACACAAACTAAATAGCAGTATAAAAGGGACATATATCTTTATGAAACCTTTTATTGTATTTAAAGATGCCATGGAGAAGAGGATCATAATTAGCTACCTCATTCTGAGATACTATAGTATGTGGAAAATAATTTCTTTGCTTATCTAGATAATGTAGTAGCCCAGAACAATGTATCTAGTTATTATAGATTCTTCCCCATCTTATGGAAGGCATAAAACATGAATGTACTAGTCATAATTATAAGTTTCAAAAGAAATGATATCTTGCAAAAGTGGCATGATTATGATTGATGTAATGTATAAAATTACTGAATCATTCAAATGGATATAATCATGTTTGTGGGTGTCACGATCCCGTACATGAACACCACAAACAAAATTGCCTCTAACAATCCAAATTTAGATGTATACATCCAAGGTTATGCTCAGATCAAGTCCTTGAATCAAATAATGATACATATCTTGCTAGTGTAGAGCTACAAACAACCAAAAAAGAAACCTTCTGATAGTTAGAGGGAAAACAAATACACTAGCGAGGTTGTTGCTAGTCAAACAAATGAATGTATGAAAGAACTAGAGTAATGACATGAGCACTTGCACAACCATCGTGCATGTTGGTTGTATTTATTGTTTTTGTCTTTGAATATGCCTGTCATTCCTATGCCCAGAAAGTTGAGTTCATGGTCAAAAATGATTATATACTTCTACAAATAAATATTTTAACCTCAAAACCAATTTGAAAATGTCAAAAACCCTAAACCCTAGTCATTTCTAGTCGAAAATGCAAAGAAGCCCTAATTTTGTTAATCGAGTTCTATTTTGAAGTTACTTTTGGCACTTAAGTCTTGAAAAATTGCATGTGCTTAAAAGGATAGTCGCTAAGTCTCATGAAGGAAAGAGAATATGCTAAAAGTTTATGAGACTTATTGCTTTGTTGTGCTACCTCTTAATGGAAAAGAATATGCTTTAAAGATTGCTAGACTTAGCGATGACTATCCATTGAAAGAAGGATCCAATGGTGGTCGAGGAATCTCTTAATATGATTAGAGTTAGTGATTTTATCTTGCAACTTTGAGTTTACTCAGTCGCGTTGTCTCCAAATATAACCTATGGTTGTGAGTGAAGCTCGAGTGTTAAAGTTTTAATGTTGTCGACAAGTCTCGTGATCAAATATGAGTTAAGTGAAAGAACCAAAGATTACATGACAAATGTTCATCTCATTTTAAATCCAATGATAGTTGAGAATTCTCTTTATCAAGGCCACAGTTTAAAAATCATCCAGTGACATGGAGATTCAACAGTCGCTAAGTCTCTAAATAAACTCAGGTTGGCAGTCTATTTAGAAATAATGTTTTCTCTAGGTCTCAGAATTAAATATGAGTTAAGAAAAGGGTTTTGAGACTTGTAAATAGCCGTCTGATAAAAGAGAGATCTAATGGATAACGTGAAGTCACTTATAGTATTTAAAAATTAAAAACTCATTCAGAAATCCTGAGACAAGGAATAGTATTGAGAGATGTAATTAAATATGATAAAGATAAAGGGTATAGTCAAGTGGTCTTTGATTAAAGTTTGAATAAAATAAAAACATTTTACAATTATGAGACAAAGAGTGTTGTTTCTAGGTCTCGTAATGATTTAGGGTTTACATAAAAGTTTATGAGACTTAGCGGGAACCATCAGATATTGTCAAGATAGATCCAATGGTTGTTGTGGAGTCTCCAAATAAGATAGTCAAGTGAATTTTCTTCTAGCGACTAAGAGACTGAGGGGATTAGAGGCTAATATTATTAGTAGTCACTAGGTCTCAAGACATTTTAAAGTTTTATATAAATATTATGAGACTTAGTACCAACCGTCAGATACAGAGGAAATAATGATCAACGGTAGTCGCATTATCCCTAGATGAAAATTGCATAGATCAAATAATTAAGTGATTAAGGGACTAAGGTTATTAGTCACAAGGTCTCAAAATAAAACATCAGTTAAGGATTTAGTCTAGCAACATAGAGAAGCCACGATTGCTAAGTCTCTAAATGTGACTCAAGGTGAAAGAATAGTTAAGAAAAGGCTTAGTCACAATGTCTCCATGAAAAGAAAGGTTAAGTTAAAAGATCAGCTGACTTGGAGATAACCATTGATCAAGGGTTTAATCCTATGGAAGTCACTAAGTGTCAATAAGAAACCACATTTAGCTACAGTATCAAGCGATAAGGAGATCATTCAGTCGCTAGGTCGCCAAAAGTAAACCAGAGTTTAAAAGGGAGTTTTCTTTGGTGCCATTGTTGATAGTTGTTGACCAATCAGATTACATATATTTTGAGAGATGAGAAAGTAGATGTAATATTATTTAATGCAACCAATCAGATTTGATCTTGATCTCATTTAAAAATTTATAATGTTTTTATATACAAAATCACTCATCATAAATTGATTACCTGATAGTTTGAATGCCATGGCTAGAACAGGAATTGATGTTACAGTGCATAAAAATAATGGTGAAGTGATTGAATTACCAATTCAAAGAGACATTTGCATTGATTTATAAATTATAAGTATGCGTATTTGATTGTCATTTCATTCTCACCAGCTTCCAAGTTCAGAAAGCTATGAATTTTACAGAGAGCTCAGTATTTTCTAAAAGGTTGATTCTCCAGCAACAAGTGGTTTGAAGAGGTGATTTTATGGTTTGAGAATTCAATAAAGATTGTGATTAGCAGTGTTCTCAGAGTTCAAAATTGTAGATTTCAAAGGGTTTTACAGTTGGTGGTAAGGGTTCCCAGTGAATAGATTTCTTTCAATATCAGTAAAATGGGATGATAGAAACAAATAGCCAAGATGATAAGAGCAGTCAGTATATCTTCCACCAGTGGGAGGAGTGAAGAAATGGATGATGAAGCAAAGGGAAAGAGAAATTTTTTAGATAAATTTCTACAATTTCTACTGGGATCAACAAAGAACAAGAAGTTAAAGGATGACATGTTGATTGATGACTTAGCATACATTCAAGATTCTAAAACTCTAGGTTCATCAGGTTATTCTCTCTGTAACTTTTTTTGCAATAATTTTGATGAAGTTGTGCTTTTGTAAAACCCTTGGATGATCTTTCTAAAACAATCAAGAAAAGTGATGGTACCGTATTACTAGCTCTGAATAGGAATTCATTTATGAAAGCTTTTAATCTTTACTACCTGATGGCAACATAAATAGACTTGAAGAAACATGAGGCTAGATATGACAGAAAAGCTAGGGTAGTCAAAGGTCTTGTATAGAGGCACATTCCTAGGTAGACTAAAAACTATATTGCCCTCATGTTAGGACTTTATCCTTATGCTTATAAGGATTTAAACCATTATATCGAGTACATTGCTTTTGCACTCTATAAAGTACTAGGAAGGGATGGAGGTTCAGAGAGAATTACTGCAGATGTTTTTATGATTACCTTAGATTTGCAAGATATTCATATTAGCACAACCTATGATTATATCTAGTATATAATCAATAAGATGCATGAGGGGTTTATGGATATAAATAAAAAGGAAAAGGAGCCCAAGTTTTTACATTACTCCATTCTAATGCATTTAATAATGTATTACAGCTACCCTGTTATAAATTTTGATAATTTGAGGCCACAAAGAATGCACCAAGGTCAACCCAACTGTACCCAGTTTTGGATAAAAGTTTGGAATTACATTGCTAGGGATTGTAACTTTTGTGCATTTGAAAATTGGATAGTTTATCCATTATTGCAGTGCTTAGGGGTGGACAAGACCAGATTACCAGAAAAGTTACTACAATTACTCAGGCCTTGTGAATATGTAGACAAGTGTCTTGGAGATCAGAATTGGGGTATCTTCTTCTTGGAATAGAATTTTACCATGATCAGAGTGTATGGATGTAACCATCCTCGACACGTACTCCCATTTCATGTCCTTGCTAGAATTGTAGCTATGGAGTTTATTTGGAAACTTATGTTGATAGATAAGGAGCATCTGGTTCCTCAAAGGAAATGAACATTCACTCCTATGCAATTCAAAGTATATAAATTTACTATTGGCAAGAGGTCCATAGATTTAGTAGACAATCAGCTAAGCCATTACCAATTTACCAAATGGGTGCAACATTGTATAAGTATGCTGATATAAAGGCATTCATTACAAATTCCAAGAAGATCCTAACCCCCACTATTCTTTACCATTATGAAAATGAAAAATACATAGAGGAGGATGCTATAAGAAATATTCTTGAGGATGAGCTGGTGATTTCAAGAGCAAGTAAAATCATAGAATTAATGGAAATTGAAAGACAAGTAAATAGAAAAGGATTGTCATTTGGAGGTTTCTTCCCTGATTTACCATATTTGAAGAGGATAGAGGGTATGATTGAATCTCATACTTTCTTGTGAAATCAATTGGACGAAGCACTTGTAGTTCCTGAGAAAGGTCAACCAGAGCACTCTACGTCAGAGTATGATGATGATAGTGATTAGAGGTATCCTTCACCCACTACCTATCCAGATTATCAGGCAGTTGCAGAGGAGTAGGCACTTGAAGGAGAGAATATTATTGACCTAAAAGAGGCCCTAGAAATAGAGGATACTAATGAACTTCCTCTCAAAAAGAAAAAGGTTGAAATAGGAGAGCCTTCCTAGAAAATAGTCTGTGTGAGAAGAGAGATGAAAAGGGATAAAATTAGTGTCGTTATTCTTGGCAATAGGCCATATGACCATCTATTGAGAAAGGAGATTAGAAAAGGAAAGAAGTTACAAATGGAGGAAGAGGAGAATGTTGAATTGCCTCTTCAAGCATGTATTAATGAAAGGATCATTCATCGACAACAATTCCTAGATGATGATAATTTTATAAAAACCAAGGAATTTAAAGATTTCATTAGATGGCATAAGGAGTAGGAAGTTAAAAAATAGCTTCAAATAGATGGAGGAGAGCCAGTAATAGTAGAAGCCTTACTGGCTATACAGAATTATGATCCTAAAATAGAGGATATTTCTCTACAGGAAGCTAGGAGAATGGTTAAATCTAGTGGGATGCTACTTGTTGAAGGGTGGGATTTAGCCTCAGCATTTATTATTGACCAAATAAGGAAGCAACCAGATCTAAAATTGTAATCAGAAGTCTAGGTTGGGGAATTAATAAAATGATTTGGTTATGATCCAAAATCATAGGCTGTTACTATGTAGAGCCTAGCTCCTAAGGATCAGAAGCCAACTTTAATAATTATTTAGGAAAGCATGGTTGGTATTCATATGGTGTGGTCTATCAATAACACCAATGACCTGGAAATATCACAAGTGTTATCACATTTTTCTCAATTGAATGTGGAAAAAACATAGAAGATATCTCAAAGATATAGTACTCTGATAGAAGAGACCAGTGCTCTTGCAAAAGATAGGGAGCTATGTTAGATTAGGATTTGTGCTTTGGAGAAAACAATTAGAGAGTTAACTCATCAATTAATGGAGAAACTTGAGGTTGTTCCAACACCACCAAAAGATATTCCTAATCAAGAGTTCCAAACAGAGTTGACAGGGGATAACACTTATATAGAGCAACAAATCATAGAGCACAATGAAACAGTGTTAGGGGCATTAATGAGCATCTTCACGCATAGGGTTGATATCTTGAAAAATTAGATTGGTTTGATTTTTAATGCATATAATAAGCTTCCTATTTCACATGTTGAAGTTATAAATTATATTGCTATTTTAAACCCCTATTTTGGGACATGGTCTAGCAGGACACTATTGTTTGAAAGGTTGGCATCATTGCAACCACATAGAAATAACCTCCCAGAAATAGACCTAGAAGTAGGTGATGATATTGAAAAAATAAATGTAACTTTTCCTTTCTTCAAAGGCAAGTTAAATCAGATTGAGTCCAGAATGAATCTCCTTGGATCAGATTTCAATAGATTTATTCCTCCAATCAAGGGAGATGATAGTCAGATCAAAGCCTTGGAGGTATATAGAGTAGAGTTTGATATAAATTTTCCTAAGAAAGAGGCATTTATTAATGATAATGCATAATTTTATATGGAGTGCTACAACGAGATTTTGGATGAAGCTTTTAAGGCTGAGACTGACATCAATAATTTTATAATAGATGTCAAGAATATAATAGATGCTTGGTGGAATAGGCAGAAAGCACAACTAGAGAGCATCTAGAGCTTTAATTGGCCTACTAAAGATGATTTAGTAGCATGGGACACACTGAAAAAACCAAAAAATAAGAAAGTTGTTGCAGAGGACATTCATATTATTGATGAAGAGTGAAGGACACCTGGCACCTGCTCTCCGAGGATAGGGAAGTTAGAAATTTTAATGACTAGTGTAGGTTAGCCTAAAATGGTAGTCACTAGATCTCAAAATAAAATTAGATTCTATCTTGAACAACTACAGACAAATATGTCTGAGATCACAAAATAACAAAGTGCAAATATGATTTCATTCTACAAATTTGTCCATCCACCACGTAGGGACTTCTTATGTTTTTTCTTTACTATGTTTTTAGGGTTAGGTATCCAAATCATCTGAAGCTTGTTGCATCCTGGTCTGAAGGAATACAAGATGATTTGAGACTATATATATGTAATTCTAACCATTTTTGTAGAGGAGAGAGAGTTGGAAGTTTTAATAGAATTACAAGGCAGACTAAAAATTTGTGTCTAAACCTTTGTACTATTTGTCTATCTACATTTATTTGAAGCTTTAAGACATCAATAGAAATATTTTGCAATCTCTTTTTTGCATCTGAATTGTCTCTTTACATTTATGTTATAGTTCTTGTGTGTTTATTTGTGAGGCATGTAAGCACACTAATCATAAGGTTATTGTGCAGTTACTTGTAAGCTCCTTCAAGGAAGGATTAAATTGTTTCAACTAACCCCAGGGAACATAGAATTAGTTATAGGATTCAATGATAAATTTGTAGGAGGAGGATAGTATATAAGGTATTCTATCTTTGTTGCAAATGTCTTATTGATTACCTTACTGTGGATTTATACAAGATATTGAGTCATAGCCCAAGGATTAGGCACTAATTTTTTGTTTGCTAAGTAATTAATATACAATCCAATATTTTCAAATTACATAATCATATACATTACAAAATAAATAATTCCATTCAAGTGATTGTATTCTTAGGGTACAGATCAGTTTGTTGACTCCTTGAAGAGAGGATCATTAGGTTTCCCCTCTTAAAACCAAAAGGAAGAAGGATGAAAATCCTTATCTCATTGGTTCATGTTATCAATACCATAGCTTGGCTTATAGTACTCTATTTTAAATTAATCATTGAAATATCCAAGGTATTTTATAAGTTGTTATAGTGAGATCAGAAGTCACAAACTAGTGAATGAACTAGTCCACTAAATATATTGACTGAAGAATCAATAATACTTTATAGGTAATACTTTCTTGAGTCTGTGGAGCTCAAAAAAGATGGAGGTGATAATAGGTATCCCCAGTATTATCAAATACCTCATCGCTTTTTCTTTCTCTTGCATAAAAAGGAGTTTGCATTCAACTATATAAGTATACTATCATTTTAGGGTTGTGCTACAAGAAAATGAGCTAACAGTGTGAATTTCTACAATGATAACTAGCAGATCAAGTCTTGGATAGAGGTCTCATGCCACATGTTTAAACAATTTTTGTCTAAAATAAAAGAGTTTCATCAAGACTGATGCTAATTAAACCATCAGATTTATCAAATCATGCATTAAAAAGCAGAAAATTAGAATCTGAAATGCCAACTCCAAATACAACCAGAGTTCCAAAAAAAATGAGCATCTATTATGGGTATACAGAAAGCAAGTTTTGGAGAGCTAACAGACGTAATAAACTTGAGATGTCAAATCCAATGCAAAGTAGGAGTTTCATGCAATGAGAGAAAAACTTATCTTCAAATGTGCCTGATACCTATGAAGAATTAAAACCCTAGCTCTAGATGAACAAAGTTGAAGTCAAGATCACAAATCTAAGCTCTAGTTCGATAGCTTGAGCCTCAGCAAAACAAGAAAAACCCAAAAATCATTGCCATAATAATCATATGTCCATCTCCATATATATAGTTCTTATTACCAAGTCGGCTCACTTAACCATTATTACATATTCAGCTCTCAATACAAAATATAATTAATAGTCCAAAGAGAAAATACATCATTGGATCTCTTAAATTACCAAAATATATATTATCCACACTCATAATACAACTTATCTTGTCAGGAGTCCACAAAATACTCCCTAAATCATTGTTTTTATCCAACTACTCTGTTTCACTGCTTTGTTGTTGTCGCATTTCTTCAATTCTCTCTAACTCTCTATAATCATCACCAAAATCAAATCGATCATAGATATTAGTCATAAGTATCCCATTTTATCTTCCTTTAAGCTCGCACATCATAATTCATCAATCTCAATCTTTGATATCCAAAATAAATTTTTATTTCTTCTTCTGCACTTAGTCAATTCCATAACTGAATCATAAAATCTTAACTTCGATTTAATTGATCAATATGCCAAATGTGTTGCCAAAAATGAAAACCAAAAAGTGATAAATAACCTACAAAAGTGATCACTTTCCAACATATGATAAGGCTGAGAAAACTTGTCCATATGCACCCAACCACCTTTGGTGATAACAAACTAATGAATAATTCTAATAGTGGGAAAATAGTTCCTTTTCTCTTTTCTGTAAAGGAAAAATCCTACCGACTACCAATATGACCAATTATCTCAACAATTTTTTTTTTGAGAGGTACTTGATAAGGGAGTTTATATGGAGTTCCTCTTAAACCATATACTCATAATATAGTTGAGATAGGATATAAAATACTATCACCCCAATTGTGCACTATCTTAATACTCTAAGCATATTGCTTTGGTCTTAGGAAAGACAAAAAATACTTGGGGATCTTTGGGTTTTCGAAAAATAACAAGGCTCTAAGCCTTGAAGGAAAAAAAAATTCAAATGTAATGTAACTGGCCTCTTTCTTTTCCAATGATAAATCCATGCTCCACAGTTGGATTGTCATTTCTTTCCAATATTTAACCTTCAACAAATCCATATCCTTCTCAAAATAATTTGAAACTTTAAAAAGGAACATGTGCATCGGCATAGAGTACCACCCAAATGGTTTATCAACCTTTCCATTCCAAATACTAATTAAACAATTTCTGATCAGATCAGCTACATAAGGTGCAAAGTAAGAAAATGATAGCCAAATGAGGGTTGAGAATGTAAACCATCATGCACATGTAATTTATGGGCATCTCCATCTCTACATCATCTCCAAAAACCTTACTCAAATAACTATATACACCTTTGGCCTTCATATTAAAATAATCTAACCTGATTGGTTATCGTGTATTCGGTCCTACTACAACCAAATTTCCAACCTTGCCAAAGAATTCTTATAGAGGTCCATTTATAAGATAATTCCTTTGAGCCTTGTAAATCTCCTTGAATGTATTAAAATTGAATTCATCAAGTTGAATGGAAGGTTCATTGAGTTAAAAAAACTTTTCAAAGTTCTTCAACTGTGATACATATAAGAGCATCTCCATTTACATCTCTCACCACACTAGCCACATGATCATAATTTTATCCCATCTGAAGTAAAAGATTAGTGTCCATGAACATACCTGGAACGACCAGTTTCCCTACATAAAATTGCCATATTTAGCTACTAGGAGAATAGACATTTCTTTGACTGAATGCTACTTTGAACAATGCCAAACTAGTCATGCAAAGGTTGGTGTCTCTCACCTATTTTCTTGTGTCTTACAAACTCTCACTAGTTTTTAAAGGAGGATTTCTCAGTACACCATCTTTGGTCTTAGTGGAGTCATTGGTGGATCTACGTAACTATTCCAAGAGATCATCACACACATTCCTTTCCTGTAAATCTACTTTACCCATGAGTTATCTTCATGGTGCCATCTCTAAACTAGGGTATCTTAACCAGAATAACCTATACTATGAAAATACAGCCTACCCACTTCACAAGCCTAAAATGTAATTGGCATTCAAATTCACAATGTGCAGAAGTGAAATCATTAAAAAACTTACCTACTCTGCAAATGTTGGATAAAAGAATGAAAAGATGCAATTTGGCCTTGCTTCAGTCTATTTGTGAATTGTGACATTTGAAACATCAAGTGGAAAATATTATAAAAAATCTTGCTAGGTTTTTTAAATAATTTTTTGCTGAAATAGCCACACTCTCTACAATTACATTTGTATGTTTGTAAATTTTCTTCTCCATGGTTCAAAAAAATCACTTTCATATGAAAATGAGAACTTTAAAACATGACCATAGATTTTAGTAACGTCTCATCATATCATGTGACCAACAATAGTTAAAAGAAACTGTGATCAAACTGGACACCTTTCCATCAAGCACAATCCCTTGAAGACTAAAAATGGTGCATGTATATATAGAAGGATTATGCCAACTATTGGACAAAGTGAAACTTGCATCACCATTAAACTCTCTTTGATTCCCCAGACCCATGATCACAAATTCTACATGTCAACTAGACACAATCCTTCAATGAGTAACATTAGATAAAATTTTCTTCAAGGAAACACACCCACCATTAGATTATATTTAATCTAACCATAGTTTATTAGGTCATATCTTTACAAACCATAGGCTGCACTTCCTGGAAATGATACGGGTCAACCACACATATTGCCTCAATGAATATCATCACCTCATCTTTCCTTCAAGGAAACACTCAAATTATTAGATCTAAAGAGATTTATGTGAATTTTACTTTAACTTTAACGCTAATCTAACCCCACCATAGATATGTGTGTGCAATCCCTTAATGGATATTCTCCACTCATCAACAAATCAAGGAAAAATGCCAACCACTAGATTAAAATGAATATGTCATGTCATTAAATTTACATTATCTTTGTCCAGGTCCCACTATTTGCCAATTGTAACTCATGCACAAATATTTAATGACTAATCTTATTGCATATTTATTTTGAGGAAATGTGCCAACCAATGGATCAAAGTGAATTTGACCATGACTTATCAAATGCCTTTATCTCAAAAAAGATAGCCTCACGATCACAAATAGAAACATGTCTCTCAAGAAAAATCTCTTAATGAGTATTCAATGACTATCTTTCCCTTGTGGAAATGCGCCAGTCGTTGGATTAGTATGAACTTACTCAAGCCTTTACAAAGAATTCAAATAAACCAAGGATCTTGGATTTAGGAAAAATCAATATATAGGATCCGCTAGGCCGTAGGACTTTAAAAAAAAAGGGCCCTAACCATTGTAACTTAAAGGTACATGTTTAAATGAAATAATTAAGTGATTCAAAAGGTAACATGTAAATGTAAGTTAAGAAAGGTTGATGATTTAAAAAAATACAAAACCAAGGATTAAATAAGTGATAAGTAGGGTTTTGGAAATATTTTACCTAGCTAAAATATTTAACAGAAGACTTAGCAATGAGGAAAAAAAAATTCAGCCCTAACAATGGCTCTAATTGGGGATGCATGTCTCTTTTTCATAACAATATCTCATAATCTCAGGGTTAAGAAGACCATCTATAGAAAGAGAACTACCCTACATACATAGAAAAAATGGACACCTAAACTACAAAAGAAATAACATACTACAAAAATACCAAACCAATATACAACCTATTAATCATGGATAATTAGAACTTCATGAGAGGTAAAATTCTAGGAATTATCCATGAACTAGTACTTGCAAAATTTTTATAGTTAACTCTTTTAAAAAATAATAATTCTGTCAACATTTTTCAAAAACAATATATGGCCCTAGCCAAATTGGATCAAATTTAATTTTTTTTTCTTTATCTTCCAATCTCGGATTCCACATCGGTACATAGTCTTCAATATAAAATTACCTTGCAATTGATTTCTTTTCATACAAGTTATTTACTTGTAATTGGAGCTTAACATTTCTTACAGAGGCTTCCCTCCTTGTTTCATCCAATTTAGTCAGGTCATTAATTCTTAACTGCATATCACTTTTAAGGTAATCATCGTACATTTGTACAAACTTGTACATTTACAAAAAATTATTTTGAGGCACCCTAGCGTAGATTCTATATACCAAATGAAATAGGACACATCCTATTTCCTTTTTATTGGTTACCCTATCTTCCCAGATAGCCAATGTTAATTTTGAGTCCCAGGCCTTTTTATTTATTTTTATCCAGAACCCTTTTAAGAACCTTGAGAAAACTCTTATTTCTAGATTTAGCCTAACCATTTCCCTATGGGTGATAAGGTGAATAATAATATGTCTGATAAAAATAAATTTTTTCCATTAGTATGCAATCAGAAAACAAGTTGTATAAATCATCGATTACACTACACCAAAATTCAGGTTTCAAGTTCATACAAAAAATGCTAAGGAGAAACCCAACGACAGAGTTTTATAGTGTAAACTGAAAGTGCAAACGGAAAGTATAGACAAAGAACAATCTGATAGAAAGTTCAATGGAGGAACATCAAAAGACAATCAAACTAATTTCAAAGCAAACTGAGCATCAAACACTAAAAGTCAGTTAAATCTTGAGAAAAGTGGATCTGACTTCCATGTTAGATAAAACACTCAAGTTCTATTTATAGAGTTTTGTTTTGTTTTAAAACCATTCTTTAAGGGACAAGGAACATTATTGTAATTTTTTTGATCAATCTAATTGATTTAAAACATGCAGACTAGGAGATCAAGGTCAAGTTAGAAACCTTTGATCATAGAGTTAATTTTGTTTTACATCAAACTTCAATAGGTCAATCTATGTTAAAAATAGATGTTGTAATCATTCATTAAGTAGCATCGAGATGATGAGAGGAATAATTTAGCCAATGAGCACATCTATGGATCATACTGAGAGTTTCAAGAAGCAAAAAAACAAAAGGTGAATTTGGTTATCAAGAACCCAGAATAGAGGCTACCAAGGAACAAAGGTATTAATCAATCACGATAGGTGATACATTTATACATGTAATTTTTAATGGATCTGTAATCAAAAATTGTATTTTTCATACACTCGGGCCAATAAGTAATTTTCTTACATTCTAACAAGTGAAGTAAAGTGTAAAAATACTTTCAAGAAAGGTTGATTTAACAATCCTATTGTAAATCTTTTAACCGAGTGCACACTAAACAGTGTTGCTAAATCTCTTAACATATTAGACTATCAGTTCTCCACATGATACTCCTAATAGGGTAGATCATCAGAAGTGATCAAAATTGTAAGCCTTAACCGGTCCCTTCCAATCTGCAGATAGTGAAGATTTTATAGATGTCATCCCCACCGCAGTTTTTATCTTGTAACAGGGGTTTTTTGCGATATCATATCTTGTGTCATGAGACAATTATTATCATGAATGTTTCTATGAATGTTCACATGTTTATTTAAGTTTATGAATTGATATATATTACACAAAGATAGTATAGAAAAGATGTTTGGTTACACAATTGATTACATAAAGGTTAAAGGATAAAAGAGATAATAAAAAAAATTAGAGGTACTGATTCACCCCTGCCCTCTTAGTACAAACTTCCCATTATTTCCAACCATTGGTATCAGAGCTAGAACTCTTGAATTGAAAAGTTTAAAGACTTAAGAGAATAGATCATGCAACGGAGAAGTATAGACTTTACAAGAATATTGATAATTAAAAGGTAGAAATTTAGATCTTCTATGAGTAGTATAAAGAAGCTAGAATCAAGATGAGTGTCATGCCCAAAAGTTGGGCAAAAACACACGAACAAAAATTTAACAAAATAAAAAGCTTCAAGAAAACCATAGACTCCATTAATGGAGTCCTTGAAATTAAGAACACACAAACATAAAAAAAACATTAAAAGAGATCCAACCTGGACCCAAGCAATGGTAGAAAGAAAACTGGTGTTGAGCTATCCCTTCTAAGCTTCCTTCTCCAAAGGCTCCTTCAAACTGGATTCTGTCTCTAAGGGTAGAGAGTGGGTGAACACTCAACTCATCCTAAAATCTCCCCTAAATAGGCAAACCCCCAACCTAAGCTAGGTTAAACCCAAGGGTGAAGTAACCCTAACCAATCCTTAACCCAAACCACTTCCTAACCCATCAAGGGCAAAGTCAAAAGAAACATGGGTAGAAGAGAGAGTGAGGTTAACCAAAGTCACACTCCTCTTTCAAATTCGCTCAAAGATGAAAATGACACTTTAAGGGG
>MU225002.1:98773-111864 GCA_018584345.1 Thuja plicata | reverse complement strand
AATATAGGTGAGCATATAAACCACATTGCATTTAGAACTGAAATATCCTAGCATTGGTTCCCTAAACCATTTCATCATCTTACACTCATGCATTTAGGTCCATATAAACATCAACATAAGTTGAAACTGAATCAGAACATAATATCTCAAAAGTACCCTGATTACAAAATCAGGTGCTGAATATTTAACACAGGATTTCACCGATCCTCGTAGTACGAAAAGTCTCGCTGAAAGTCAAAGCATGTCTAAGTACATAATCACTGAAAGTATAGAAACCACAGAATGTAAAACAAAATAAGCAGTGAAACAAGAACTGACTGAGGTGGGTCTCACAATGAGACAACTGTTAGATGAAAGAAAGATTATGGAATCTTGCTATAATGAAACAGACTACCAAGATGAAGAGATACCAGATATATTTGAGTCTTCAAGATCTTGTACAAGAAAAGCATTAGACACATCTGATGAAAGCATCACAAGATTAAATGCACTTAATCAACATCTAATAGAACAAGTTAAATCTCTACAAATTGGTCAAGAGACACACATGGTAATATTGATTGATGTCATGAAAAATGATAGAAAAGATGAACAAGAGAGAACAATAGCTATTGATGATAGAATTAATATTACTGAAAAGCTACAAGAGAAAGAGTTGGAAATACAAAGACTTACAGAACATCACCATGAGATTACAAATTAGATTATTCTTATGAGTCAAAAGGAAAAGATAATGAATATAAGACTCATTGAAAGAATAGAAGCTATGGGTGAGCTAAGAGAAGAAAATAAAAATCTGAAACATGAACTCAGAATTCAGCAAGATCATAATGAGATAATCAAGAGAGTCGAAGAAAGAAATAAAAGGATGGATGATTTTCTTGATGGACAAAGGAGAGTCAACAACAATACTGGACCAAGCTATATTGAGAATGGAGAATCACCTAATAAAGATGATCCAAAGAATGTCTATGCAAATCCAAGACCAAGAAAGCTAACATGCAATCACTATGGAAAGCAAGGCCACATATCAAATATATGTACGAGAAAAATGAAAGGTATTCCTAAATCTACATCTTCATTCATAGGAATCTGTTATAAATGTAACAAGAAAGGACATAAAGCATATGAATGTAAATCTGAGATGAAACAAGCAAAGAAGAAAACCTACATGGACAAATAATGTCCTACTTGCAAAATGCATGAGCATACATATATTTAATGTTGGAAGAATAAAAAGAAAGCATGGAAGCCTAAAGGTCAAGAATCTTCCTATCAACCAAAAAAAATTAGTAACCAGTATGTATGGGATCACAATACATGGAAAAAATAAATACATCATTTGGAAGATTTGGTTACATTTTTGCAAACTGTATGAGATACTAAACAAGAAATCCTAGAGGTTGGACTAACCCCAAATGGCATGATTACATTGTCATAAAGTTGGTCATCTCAAGAAAGACTAGAGAGACCAAATGATAGAGACAAACACCTTTACCAATGGAAACACCATTGAAGACATCAGGAAGATGAGAACAAAAATGCAGAGGATAGCTACAAGAAATGATGAAGCTGGGCCGAGAAATGCAAATGGTGACACCTTATCCAATGGATCTGGTGACATCACCATTCCCACCTAAGCAGAACAAGTAACTATGGAACTACATTATACCAAGTTATATTTTGCATCATTTCCATTATACATAGTTGAAATGCCAAATTGGCATGATTATAGATGCACTATGGTATTACTTGTTAAATTTAGTGAAAAATATTTCATCGGTCAATACATACCAAAATGCATCGGTATACACTCAAAGTTGAGCTATCTGTACTTACTAAGAATCATTGGTAAATATGTAAAAGCCAAAGTTACTAGTGTAAACAAAGATCCACCAGTAATCATGTAAGATGACAAAGTTGACTTCACCATACACCGACACCCGTTGGTTAAAAAAACAAGTTAAACGACTGCCTGAAGCATCATGTTATCACCGAAAGAGAAGTTAGTGCATCACCCGACTACTCCATATTCACACACTGAGGAGTGGTTGAGCATTAATGACTCAAATTAGGGAAAATTCTATAAATAGATGATGAAAAGGGTTTCATTTCTCACCAGCGATTTGAGTGAAGCTACCAGAGAAAAACCAGAGCACAAAGAAAGAGCATTATAGAGCTACTCTAGCTCGATTCAAAGCACTCAAAGAAGATTAGTTATAGCTATAGAGGTTAAATTAAGTACCAAGCATAACTGAGAACTGTGCTTATCATTTATGGAAAAGCTCTAATTTCATAAACAATGGCCACGACATCTAGAACCGCTAAGTTGACAAGTGTTATGAAAAATAATGTCAATCATATCAAAAAATCTACTTAGGAGGAACCACATTATAAGAAATGCCCACAAGTTGCATCACTACCCAACAATGCTAGACAACTCTCACAAATACCAGCTAGGGTTTTTCTCGTCAAAGATGTGTGAGAATACATAAACAACAAGATTGTAGAGATTGGAAACCTAGTGGTTGAGAAAGCTTTCAAGAAGCTATGCAAAGATGATGGCACTATTAAAGAAGAACAAAAACACATCAAAGTAAAGGGCTCACAAATTCCCTATGGTTCCTAAAATAATTCAAGATAGAATGGATTTGGTTAGTACTGAGTAGGATGAATGATCGTAAGTTATGGTTGGATGAGCCAAAAAAAATAACAAGAGATGTTATACATGCAGTCACTGGTTATCCAATAACTTATAAGGTAAAGGATTTATAACACCTTCCTAAGCTTGAAATTGAGAAGAATATTGGAGCTAAATGGGATGGAAGAGGAATTAAGGTATCCACCATCACTGATGATGAACTGAAATTTGGAGCATGTGTCTTAGGATACAAGTTCTTTCAGGATAGCAGGATGAACAACATAGCATTCAGAAAGTGGATACAACCTACAAGATTGTCAAGAAGGGAAATCAATTGGATCTATTAGAACTGCTACTCAAGCAATTAGAAGAGAACCTAAGGACAATAATAAATGCCAAATCCAATTCATGTAAGTTTGGTTCACTTATCATGTGCATATTCTTCTACTTCAAAGAAACCTCTCCATCTATAGGTAATGTGTAATGGGAAACAACAAGATGAGTAACCATTCATATAAGCGAATTTATAAAATAACTAGGAGATAATTTTGAGTTGGGAATGGATGAATACTTTGATATATTCAAGGAGAGAATGCAAAAGAGAGTAAGGATCCCCGAGCAGTTAATTAAGAAATTCAAGACTAATATATGTTTTATGGTAGACACTGACTTTACATACATCAATCTAGTACCAATAACAACATGGCTAGCACCACTTGATTATGAGATAAACATAGATTAAGAATCCAATGAAATTGAGGTATTGATTAATTATCCATTAGATAAATCACAACCCAAGTTCAACACTTATGAAGAAACCAAAGAAATAGTCAAAACTAGCTTAGTTGTAAACAAAATTGATAAGAAGAAAGATAAAATGGTAAAGACTTTGAAAAAGAAGCTATTACTGGATGAAGAGGCAAGTGAAGAGAAAGAGGAAACCGAGGGCTAGTCACCCATTGGTGAATCTTAGAAACATGATGACTCAGAATCAATAGAGTCAGATACTCCACTACCTCCACCTACCAAGAAGCCAAGGAATACTACTACATCTAGAACTAGGAGTCAGACATCCATGGACACAAGTATCTCACTACTAAAGAAAAGTCAAGTAAGGACCTATAAGAGGAAACCTCCAATACAAAAAATAGGTCCAACAAAATGGATAAAGTTCCTAAGAACTAGGGAAGACATTGAGGACATCGAACAAGATGAACCTATCCAAAAGGTAAAGAATAAAATTTCTGAAATAGTTGATGAAGTATGTGCCTCAATTATCAAATCGAGAATAGTGAATGATAGGAAGATTAAGAAATGGCTAACTCTAGATCCCATGGACTAGAAAAAGATTGAAGAAGAAATCATCAAAATGATGTGTATATTCAAATATCTTCTGATCCAATTAGCAGATCTACTATGCCAAAAGAACTTCAAGATGGACTATCGGTAAGATGGACATTTTATTTTCACTCTAGGAAAGAGATTAGGGAGAGAGCCTTAGTATTTGTCATGCCTCTTGAATATAAAATGGAGGAGATTAAAAAATTAATGCAGAGACACTCCAAAAGGCTCTCACCAAAGTTTAGAGCCTACCAATTACTCAAGGACATCTATTAGAACTTGACAGGAAGAGTGAAGCCGAGTGGAGAAATATTTTAGAAGAAGAAAGCAATGAAAAATTACTATATCTCACAAATGAACCATAGAACAAGGATGATTAGGATAAGAAGATCCCCAAACATATATTTATAAATGACACTGATGATGTCACAATAGTTGAATTAGACAAGGAAGAATTGGACACAACAGACAATATTGATATGGATGTTGCTGATGAAACATGGCCTAAGAATTCAGTGGACATTACAATCATTGACATCACCAATGACCATGCAAATGAGGTAAGGAAAGATAAAGATATTAATATTACATTTGATCAAACTAAGGATCAATGTACATATGTTGATGCTGCACAAGTACACATACCAGGCCAGATGCCATTATTTATTCAAGCAATCAATATCATCTCACAAAAAGAGAATACCCCCAAGCTCTATGCCCACATACCCGAGGACAAGGGCAAAAATGAGAAAAAAGATACATCTACTTAAAAGAAGGACACAACTGATGAAAAAAATATCATCGATGGAGAACAAAAAGATGCAGATACCACTGAGAAAGATGCACAAATAAAAGATGATGATGAAGTGCAAAAAGAGAAAAATGAGCAAGAAAAGACAATTGATACCACGTCAAAGTATACAAAAGGTGAAGTTGCATATACACCAAAGGTTGACAAGGAGACATCCTACGATAACCAATAGGCAAATACCAAGCAGATAGAGAAAGGTACAACTCCTAAAAAGTCATCTAGTAGAGCATCAAACCAAGCCAAGAAGTTGGCTATAGTTATGCATACAAGTGGAACGCAGAAGAAGAAGAAGAAAACAAAGAAGAAAAATTTGGAAGTCACATTAGATGAAATCATAGAGATACCAAAATGTGACCCAACAATATTAGACTTTGAATCTCTCCAAGAATAGGGAGAAATCTGCCAAAGAAAAGATTTGCAAGAGAAACTTAAGAAGCAACACCGAGATTCATTGGTATTGGAGAACACAAGGGACATGTTGAGGTAGATTTTTCCCAACATAGATGTTGATCACAATTATCTCATTTTAGATTAACTTTCCACCTTCACCAAATTCATCACTACAAAGAGTGTTTATGTAGAAAAGGTGATTGAGGAGAGATGAGAGCAAAAATTTCAATACAAATTGACAGAAAAGATCAGCCAAGAAGTGGCAGAGAATAAGGTAAAGCTTTCATAATTATCAAATCAACTAGGTCCAATCGTAATTGAAGTTTTTTCCTTAATACAAAAGCTATGCACTTTAATAAATTTTACTAAATATAGCAATGATAAGATTGCAAAGATCGGTTTTGATCTACATACAAGTGCGCAAGGTCTAACAAATGATGGAAACACAATCAAATTACATTATGAAAAGATCCTTGAGATCAAACAGTTGAGACAAGTGTTGGTTGTATTTCTTGTTTTGGTAGTTTTCCTGGTTCCCTGTTCTTTTCTCTGTGATCTGGTGTTTTAGTCAGCTATCTCTCATTCCTTTTTGCTTTTCCTGTGTCAAGTTTTTAGGTTTTCAAGTCTAAACCTGTCTCAATTTGCAAAAAACCTTGAAAACCCTTAGCCTTCCAAATGTTAAAAGTTGAAAAACAAACCCTAAGTCATGTCACTTCTGTTTTGCTGTTGCTTTTTTAGTCCACTTAAGTCATGTGTTTTAATCATATCACTTTGTCACGTTACTCGAAATGAATATTTCATTATCCTTCCCGAATTGGCGATTTTCTTTTGTCGCATGGTCTTGTTTAATCTCAGTATATTCCTTTGCCATTACGAGACTGCGATTTCTTCATGTCGTGTGGTCGCAAGATAATTTTGTAATAAAGAATTATGCAAAGGGGACCCACTAATTAGTCGGGTAATCGTGAGAAATTCTCAATAGTTATTAAAATGTCTTCAGACTCTGCGATTTCTTCATGTCACATTATTGCTAAGAGGATCCAAGTTTAAAAGTTAGGCAAAGCCTTCAGTCGTGTAGTCTCGAGAAGGAACGGCGGTTAAGAGATTTTGACCGAGACTTCGCGACTGACTTTCTGAGGTTTAGCAAAAAGCATAGTCGGGTTGTTACAAAAAATAGTGTGATGACTTAGTTTTCCATTATGCAGTAAGAGAATGAATGACTTGGTGACATGTGTCATAAGGCAAGTGGATATTAAAGGTTCATCGCATGGTCGCCAGAAGAAGAAAATTGAATCAGTGACAACGAGACTAAGTGCTTTTCCTTTTGTCGTGATGTCTGAGAAAGATTTAAGGGTATATAAGAACGTTTGGCAATTAAGAGACACCCGTCGGATAGAGAGATCAGAGAATCCAATGGTGATTATGATGTCTCAGAATAAAAGTGCCCAAAGGGAAAATTCTTCCTGACTTGGTGATTAAGGTTTGTCGCACAGTCGTCAGATGAGAAAAAGGGGGCACATATAACCTGTCATGATAAAATTTAATACTCAGATTTTGTATTCCGTGATCGGGTGACTAGGTATAGTTGCATAGTCTTGATATGAAACAAAAACATTTGGTGAATAAGGTATAACCATAAAGGGTTAAAGGTAACGGTTAGTCGCGGGGTCTCAGAAAGGATAAAGAGTTAGTGTTAACTATGCGCGACTATGATTTCTGCAGGGTCGCGTGATCGCCAGATGGTGACTTGGGTTAGCCAAAGGAAAGAAAGTGTATTGTCATAATTTCTTGAGATAAACTATGGGTTAGTGACTGAGGTCTGTGACAAAGAGATTATATGCAGTCGCATGGTTGCCTGATCCCAAAATCTAAAAAATAGTGGTAGTTTTTGATGTGACAGCATGAATCATTCGATAGCCAATCGGAGGCTTGTATTTTGATTACTATGCAAAAAGGGTAGCTGAGATGTGAGACAATTAGAAAATCATAGTGTGACATGTCAGCTATTTTGAATATTGTAAGGTTGTTCCGAGGATTCACTTTTAAAAATTTGATTTCCTTTCAAGCTCATGGAACTACGGCTAGGTTTTCATTCAAGTTCACAGTATGTCAAATTGATGACAAAATTGATTATGAGATACGTAATTTGAATGATGGCTATAAGGGATTGATGGTGCACTCATTTTCATTCACTGTGCTTTTAGATTTCAGATCCCAAGGTGTTAATTTTTCAGAGAGAAGAGATATTCTACGCAGTTTGCAGTATTTTTAGAGTTGATCAATAGGTTCTAAGTCTCAGAAAATTATGCACAAGACGGTCAGCCAATCTTAGAAATAGATTTGTTTCAATATTAGTAAGGAGTAGGAGATTCAAGGTATTGAAAGTATGAGCGGGGCTGTTAGTGTTGCTTTGACAAGTGGAGGAAGTGAGGAAGAGAAAAAGGGAAAGGCAAGTTTTTCTGATGAATTCCTCTGTCTCCTGCCTGGTTCAACACAAAACAAGAAGGTTAATGCTAATGTCTTCATTTATGAGTATAAATATATTCAAGATGCTATGACTCCAGGGACAACAGGTTTTTCCCTCTTTAATTAATTTTATAAGAATTTTGATAAGCCCATCCCAATATCAAACCCTTGGACCTGTGGTTTAGCCAGGTTAGTTGTTCCTGATGTCTTCCTGGATGTAGACTTGTTCTTAGACCTATCCAATCACTATGATGTTTTTTCTAAGACCATCAGAAGGGATGATGGCACTGCCCTATTAATTTTGAATAGAAATTCCTTCATGCAAGCCTTCAGCTTATTCAGCACCATGTCTACCAAAATTGACATGACAAAGAAAAAACAGAGGTATACCTTGAAGCCTGGGATTGATAGGAACCAATTGCTAAAACATATGCTGAAAGAAGTGAAAAATGATTTAGATCCTATGTCCGGGGACAGCCCGTATTATTACAAGGATCTACACTTTTATATCAAGTATGTTGCATATGCCCTGTGTAGAGTGTTGGGGATAGATGCTGATGCAGAGAAGATTGATGCAGGGATTCTGATGATGGTGTTGGAACTACAAGAGGTCCACTCTAACACCAGTTATGACTATATTTATCACGTCATAGAGGAAATTCATGAGGGTTTCATTGCAACCTAGAAGAGAATGAAGAACCCAAAGGAGAAGGAGCCCAAATTTTTGCATTACTCAGTTCTTATGCATCTCCTTTTGTATTTCAATTTTGTCATCATGGATGCTAATAATTTAACTCCTCAGTGATTCTACCAATCAGCACCCAATCCTATCCAATTTTGGGTGAGGGTTTGGAATTACACTTCTAGGGAGTGTGACTACTGTGCCTTTCAAAATTGGATTGTGTATCCAATAGTGCAAAGTTTGGGATCAAGCAGAACAAGAATCCCATTGAAAGTTATACAATTTCTTAGGCCCTATGATTATATAGATAGCTGGCTTGGAAAGCATAATTGGGGTGACTTCTTTATGGAAGAAAATTACACAGTCATTAGGGTATATGGGTGTATTCACCCACCTCATTTATTACCATACTATGTGCCTGCAAGAGTGGCTGCAATAGAATTCATATGGCAGTTGTTGTTAACAGATAATGAGCACTTTACACCACACAAGAAGGGGACTCTAACCCCTAGGTAGTTTAAGATTTCTAATTTCACAATTGGCAAAGGTGTCATTGATGAAGTAGGTCAATGGTTGGAAAAATACAGGATGGGAGCAGCCCCTTATAGATACATTGATCCAGAAGGTTTCATGGCAGGGGTTAGAAAATTGTATACACCTACAATCCCCAATACAAATGTCCACTATGAGTGCATAGAAGAAGATGTAACAAGGAACATCTTAGATGAAGATGATATTCATACAAGAAGAATGAGAATCCAAGAGTTGCTAAAACTTGAGAAGAAAATAAAGAGAAATGGGTTGTCTTTTGGGGGTTTTTACCCTGACCTCCCATATTTTGATAGAATTAAGGCCATGATAGACAACTATTATGTGTTTATAGAGAAACTAGATATAGTTCTTGACAGAAAAGGTGCTCAGACACTTGATTATTTAGAATCTGAGTATAATAGTAGTAGTGATAGTGATTTTGCATGTCCTACTATGTATCCTTCACCACAGCAAGCATCATAGCAAGATATTGCTGAAATACCACAGTTGCAGGGAGCAGAGGGTCACATTATAGATTTGATATTTGCTACCCAGCCAGATGATGTAGAGGAACCTGCTGCAAAGAGGTAGAAATTAGAAATAGGTCAGCCCTCAACTGAAGGGCAGAATAAGAAGAAGGATAAGGCTAAGGCCTTAGTACCTGGCAGTAGGTTATATGATCATAACCTAAGAAAGGCGATCAGGGAAGGAAAGAAGTAACAACCTGACCTAGATGACAATGTTGAACTGCCGCTTAAGGCTTGTGTTGATGAAAGATTGATTCATCAACAAAAATTTCTAAATGATGAAAGCTTTGTTAAAACAAAGGAGTTTAAAGACTTCCTAAGATGGCATAAGACAGAGCAGATCAGATCCCAATTGATAGTGGATGGAAAAGAGAGAATAAAAAATGAAGCCCTAGTGGCTTTATAGTCTTATGATCCAGAGAATGAGGATATTTCACCTGAGGAAGCCAGAAAGATGCTGCTAGGTAGTGGAATATTATTGGCTGAGGGATGGGATTTGGCATCTGCCTTCATCATTGACCAAATTAGAAAACAGTTAGATCTAAAAATGGCTAGTGAGGTCCAGATGGGAGATGTAATAAAAGGATTTGGGTATAGTCCAAAATCCTAGGCTTTTGCAATGTGGAGCCTGAGCCCAAAAGACCAAAAGCCCCAACTGGTAAATATTCAAGAAAATATGGTGGGCAATTAAATGGTCTAGTCTGTACATAATACAGGGGATTTGGAGATCTCCCAAATCATGACACATTGGGCTCACTTGAATGGAGACAAGACTAAACAATTGCCTAAAAGGTGTAGCAATTTATTAGAAGAGACAAGTGCATTGTCTAAAGACAGGGAGATGTGTCATATACAATTGCACCAGCAGGATTAGGTAATCAAGAGATTGCTGAAAGAGTTAGAAGAAAAACCTGAGGTGGTATATGCACCTGCACAACCACCACAATTGCAAATTGAAGATAAGCCTAAATCACAGGAGGTTGTTGAACAGAAAACTAATGAAGAAAAGGGAAACACAATTGCTTTGAGAGCATTGAAGGGTATACTACAACATATAATTGAGATTCTAAAGAATAAAACTGATGTTGTACTCAATGCATACAATAAATTGCCATCTTTGCATACGGAGGTAAGGGGTACCTTGATATTTTGAACCCTTACTTTACTAAATGGTCTGCTAGGGAAAATTTATTTGAAAAGTTAGCATCTTTACAAGCCCTAAGACTAGATTTTCCTGAAATAGTAACTGAAGTTGAAGATGATATCAAAAGAGTCAATATTTCTCTCTCATTCTTTAAAGGTAAATTGAACCAAATAGAGGTTAAGCTAAGCCTCTTTTCAAATGATTTTAATAATTTTATTCCTTCCTTAAGGTGAGATGATGATCAAGTAAAGGCTGTAGATGCCTGGAAGAATGAATTTGACAGCAAGATGCCTGGTGATGAGGCATTTCTCTTGGGAGCAGATGTTGATATTGAAGGATTCAATAAAATATTGGATGAAGATTTCAAAGCAGAGACTGACATGAACAAATTCCTGCTAGATGTCAAGAATATCAATGATGCTAGATGGGATAGACAAAAATTATAGGTATAGAGTACTCAAGACTTCAAGTGGCCATCAAATGATGAAGTGAAAGCATGGGAGTTGATGACCATGCCCAAGAAAAAGAAGCCAGCAGTAGAAGAAGAAATCTTGGACGAGGAGTAAAGGTGAACACTTGGCACTGCACTGTTCGAGATAAGAGGAACAATTATTGAAAAAGGAGAATGTAGATGAGTATGCAAGAACAGCTATCCAGACTCAACATAAATACTACCAGCTACCATCTATACAAATATGATTTTAGTCGCTAGATCGGAAGAAAAAAAAAGAATATCTGTTTCCACCTTTTGACTTGGTCGCTCCATCGCTTCTTCTTTCTTTTGTTTCTTTATAGTTTTAGGGTTAGGTTTTCTATGACCATCCTAAGCTTGTTGCATCCTTAAGGGATTCCAAGATGGTCAAAAACCTATATATAGAAAAAGAGTTGTAATTTTAAAAGGTCTTTTTGATGTTGGAAATTTTTTGGAGGAGATAATATATTGTAGAATTCAGATGTTCTGAACTTCTGTCTATCGGTTGAAGTTGCAAAATATATCATGTATAGAAGCTGGATCATATAAATAAAATACGGTGCAATTTTACTCTCCAATTGTTGTCTCTTTATTCTCTGTGTATGCTCTTTTATGTTTAATTTTTCAAGGCATTCTGAAGCATTTTGGTTATTAGGTAACTATCTAATTGCTTGCAAGTTTCTTTTAAGGAAAGAACTAAGTTTTGTGAGTAGTTTCAGGGAGCATAATGGTTTTTAAAAGATTTGATACAATCGTTTAGAGGTAACAAGGTAATTTGTAAGGCAACTTATCTTAATTTCATGTGAGTTGTAAGGCAGCTTACTGTATTTTGTTTCTATGAGATCTTAGTTTATTGACTCTGTAACCCAAAGGATAGGCATTGGTCTAGAAATTGGTTTGATAACCCACTATCGTCCAAGTTATTTCAAGGCATCAAAACCAATTTAATCAAAATACTCTTGTTACTAAGAACAAACAAATTGAACTTAGTAAGAACTCATGTCAGCATGACAATGTCCATATTAGTGATTCCTTGAAGAGTGAATCATTAGGTTATCCCTCCTACAATAAAAGGAAGAAGGATGAAAATCCTTGTATCACTTGTTTTTGCTATATTTAAGACCATAAGTTTGTACGGTTAAATATTGCATCTGGTTATGCTTGGTCATTTGCAAGGTGATTTATAAGTTGGTTTAACAAAGGTACATAGCAAATCAGTGTCCACACTATAACATACTGTATAAACAGAAATCATAAAAGGTAAAACCTGCCTGAGTATATGTGGAGCTAAAAAATGAAGAAGGACCTTATCCAGTGCTTAGCAATTAGGCTTTTCTTGTCTCTAAATTAGTATTAGAAGGCATAGTGTTCAAATAGACATTTCAAGAACTGTGGTTCATACAAGAAAAATCCCTAACAAATTGGCGACTCTACTGGGGAATAGAGATTGTAAAGTCTTGTTGAAGTATTCAGAAATCTCTGGTGTTTTACAGATTTGAAATTTTATTGCAGTAGAGTTGACACATCTAGGTAATCTAGATATCTAACACTTAAAAGTTTAATCTTGTTTTTAGAATATATTTAAGGCTACCAGTAAGGTACCCTCTTGATACGTATTCATCCCAAGCTTTTTGGGTGGCGACTCTAAAATGAACATCTCTGTGATCAGTGCAAAACAAATAAATGTCTTATAGAATGAATACTAGGTCAAGAGTAAGAACTGACCCAGAAAGGGTATTACATGAAGGAATCCCATCATCCTCAAGAGTTGGAGCCTCTTGGAGGAAAAAGAAGAATCAAGTGGATATGAATGAAAATCATTTAAAAGGTGAAGATGTAAATATTAGAAATGATAGGAATACTACTCAACACTCTCATGATGGAAATACTTCAGACTATGAGGAGGCTGCTGAAAGAGTGTTAGACACACCCACACTCACCTCTACTTCAAATGAGAGGGAAGAGATTACTACACCTAGTTCAGATTCAGAAGATGCCCCTTCTGATATGCTAGCCAATGAAGAGAAGTTTATTTTGAAGCAGCTTGCTTTAGTTCAACAAATGAAAAAGGAAAGAGAAATGAGAA
>MU225002.1:64544-89648 GCA_018584345.1 Thuja plicata | reverse complement strand
TGCATTACTCAGTTCTTATGCATCTCCTTTTGTATTTCAATTTTTTCATCATGGATGTTAATAATTTAACTCCTCAGAGATTCTACCAATCAGCACCAAATCCTATCCAATTTTGGGTGAGGGTTTGTAATTACACTTCTAGGGAGTGTGACTACTGTGCCTTTCAAAATTGGATTGTGTATCCAATAGTGCAAAGTTTGGGAACAAGCAGAACAAAAATCCCATTGAAAGTTATACAACTGCTTAGGCCCTGTGATTATACAGATAGCTAGCCTGGAAAGCATAATTGGGGTGACTTCTTTATGGAATAAAATTACACAATCATCAGGGTATATGGGTGTATTCACCCACCTCATTTATTACCATACTATGTGCCTGCAAGAGTGGCTGCAATGGAATTCATATGGCAGTTGTTATTAACAGATAATGAGCACTTTACACCACACTAGAAGGGGACTCTAACCCCTAGGTAGTTTAAGATTTCTAATTTCACAATTGGAAAAGGTGCCATTGATGCAATAGGTCAATGGTTGGAAAAATACAGGATGGGGGCAGCCCCTTATAGATACATTGATCCAGAAGGTTTCATGGCAGGGGTTAGGAAATTGTATACACCTACAATCCCCAATACAAATGTCCACTGGGAGTGCATAAAAGAAGATGCAACAAGGAACATCTTAGATGAAGATGATATTTATACAAGAAGACTGAGAATCCAAGAGTTGCTAAAACTACATAAGCAAATAAAGAGAAATGGGTTGTCTTTTGGGGGTTTTTACCCTGACTTCCCATATTTTGACAGAATTAAGGCCATGATAGACAACTATTATGTGCTTATAGAGTAACTGGATATAGTTCTTGACAAAAAAGGTTCTTAAACACCTGATTGTTTAGAATCTGAGTACAATAGTAGTAGTGACAGTGATTATGCACGTCCTACTATGTATCCTTCACCACAACAAGCATCACAGCAAGATATTGCTGAAATACCACAGGAGGCAAAAATTAGAAATAGGTCAGCCCTCAACTGAAGGGCAGAATAAGAAGAAGGATAAGGCTAAGGCCTTAGTACCTGGCAATAGGTTATATGATCATAACCTAAGAAAGGTGATCAGGGAAGGAAAGAAGAAATAGCCTAACCTAGATGACAATGTTGAACTGCCACTTAAGGCTTGTGTTGATGAAAGATTGATTCATCAACAAAAATTTCTAAATGATGATAGCTTTGTTAAAATAGAGGAGTTTAAAGCCTTCCTAAGATGGCATAAGACAGAGCAGATTAGATCCGAATTGACAGTGGATGGAAAAGAGACAATAAAAAATGAAGCCCTAGTGGCTTTATAGTCTTATGATCCAGAGAATGAGGATATTTCACCTAAGAAAGCCAGGAACATGGTGCTAGGTAGTGAAATATTATTGGCCGAGGGATGGGATTTGGCATCTGCCTTCATCATTGACCAAATCAAAAAATAGCCAGATCTCAAAATGGCTAGTGAGGTCCAGATGAGAGATGTAATAAAAGGATTTGGGTATAGTCCAAAATCCCAGGCTTTTGCAATGTGGAGCCTGAGCCCAAAATACCAAAAGCCCCAACTGGTAAATATTCAAAAAAATATGGTGGGCAATCAAATGGTCTGGTCTGTACAGAATATAGGGGATTTGGAGATCTCCCAAATCATGACACATTGGGCTCAGTTGAATGAAGACAAGACTAAACAATTGTCTTAAAGGTGTAGCAATTTATTAGAAGAGACAAGTGCATTGTCTAAAGACAGGGAGATGTGCCATATACAATTGCACCAGCAGGATCAGGTAATCAAGAGATTGCTGAAAGAGTTAGAAGAAAAACCTGAGATGGTATATACACCTGCACAACCACCACCATTGCAAATTGAAGATAAGCCTAAATCAGAGGAGGATGTTGAACAAAAAAATAATGAAGAAAAGGGAAATGCAATTGCTTTGAGAGCATTGAAGGGTATACTACAACATAGAATTGAGATTCTAAAGAATAAAACTAATGTTGTACTCAATGCATACAATAAATTTCCAGCTTTGCATACGGAGGTAATGGGGTACCTTGATATTTTGAACCCTTACTTTACTAAATGGTCTGCTAGGGCAAAGTTATTTGAAAAGTTAGCATCTTTACAAGCCCTAAGACCAGATTTTCCTGAAATAGTAACTGTAGTTGAAGATGAGATCAAAAGAGTCAATATTTCTCTCTCATTCTTTAAAGGAAAATTGAACCAAATAGAGGTTAAGCTAAGCCTCTTTTCAAATGATTTTAATAAGTTTATTCCTTCCTTAAGGGGAGATGATGATCAAGTAAAGGTTGTAGATGCCGGGAAGAATGGATTTGACAGTAAGATGCCTGGTGATGAGGCATTTCTCTTGGGAGCAGATGTTGATATTGAAGGATTCAATAAAATATTGCATGAAGCTTTCAAAGCAGAGATTGACATCAACAAATTCCTGCTAGATGTCAAGAATATCACTGATGCTAGATGGGACAGACAAAAAGTATAGGTACAGAGTACTCAAGACTTCAAGTGGCCAACAGATGATGAAGTGAAAGCATGGGAGTTAATGACCATGCCCAAGAAAAAGAAGCCAGCAGTAGAAGAAGAAATCTTAGACGAGGAGTAAAGGTGAACACTTGGAACTGCATTGTTCGAGATAAGAGGAACAATTATTGCAAAATGAGAATGTAGATGAGTATGCAAGAACAGCTATCCAGAATCAGCATAAATACTACTAGCTACCATCTATACAAATCTGATTTCAGTCGCCAGATCGGGAGAAAAATAAATAATATATGTTTCCACCTTTTGACTCGGTCGCTCCATCGCTTCTTCTTTCTTTTGTTTCTTTATAGTTTTAGGGTTAGGTTTTCTATGACCATCCTAAGCTTTTTGCATCCTTAAGGGATTCCAAGATGGTCAAAAACCTATATATAGCAAAAGAGTTGTAATTTTAAAAGGTCTTTTTGATGTTGGAAATTTTTTGGAGAAGGAGATAATATATTGTATAATTCAGATGTTCTGAACTTCTGTCTATCTGTTGAAGTTGCAAAATCTTTCATGTATAGAAGCTGGATCATATAAATGAAATACGGTGCAATTTTAATCTCTGCAATTGCTGT
This sequence comes from Thuja plicata, assembly GCA_018584345.1. Taxonomy (NCBI): domain Eukaryota; kingdom Viridiplantae; phylum Streptophyta; class Pinopsida; order Cupressales; family Cupressaceae; genus Thuja; species Thuja plicata. The sequence continues at coordinate 86,503 of MU225002.1, read as the reverse complement.
CTCTTTATTCTCTATGTATGCTCTTTTATGTTTAAGTTTGCAAGGCATTCTGAAGCATTTTGGTTATTAGGTAACTATCTAATTGCTTGCAAGTTTCTTTTAATGAAAGAACTAAGTTTTGTGAGTAGTTTCAGGGAGCATAATGGTTTTTAAAAGATTTGATACAATCATTTAGAGGTAACAAGGTACTTTGTAAGGCAACTTATTTGAATTGCATGTGAGTTGTAAGGCAGCTTACTATATTTTATTTCTATGAGATCTTAGTTTATTGACTCTATAACCCAAAGGATAGGCACTGGTCCAGAAATTGGTCTGATAACCCACTATCATCCAAGTTATTTCAAGGCATCAAAACCAATTTAATCAAAATACTCTTGTTACTAAGAAAAAACAAACTGAACTCAGTAAGGACTCATGTCAGGAGGATAGTGTCCATTTTAGTGATTCCTTGAAGAGTGAATCATTAGGTTATCCCTCCTACAATAAAAGGAAGAAGGATGAAAATCCTTGTATCACTGGTTTTTGCTATATTTAAGACCATAAGTTTGTATGGTTAAATCTTGCATATGGTTATGCTTGGTCATTTCCAAGGTGATTTATAAGTTGGTTTAACAAAGGTACATAGAAAATCAGTGTCCACACTATAACATACTGTATAAACAGCAATCATAAAAGGTAAAACCTGCTTGAGTATATGTGGAGCTCAAAAATGAAGAAGGACCTTATCCAGTCTCTGAATCAGTATTAGAAGACATAGTGTTCAAATAGACATTTCAAGCACTGTGGTTCATACAAGAAAAATCCCTAACAACAAGAACTTTGGGAAAAAGAGTCACAATTCAGAGAGGAGGTCACCAAGATTTAGTCTCTACTATTACCAAACCTCACTCTTCTACAACAACATATAAGTTCAGAAAGACAACTTATTGCAACCCCTGAGATGTCTGTAGAAGACAACATCTATGACATGCATGCACAGATAACATTAGAGCATATGGCTCTTGAAAAACTCAAGAAGAAATGGGAGAAGATGATGGAGGAAATGAAGTCCTCACATCCTCATATTTTTGGTAAGCTATAGGTATACACCTTTTCCCTTACTATCAAAAAAGGGGAAATGGTAACATGTACAAAGATGAAAAAGGAAATATGTACATAGATATAGCATATAGTAAAAAGGGAAAATGCACAAAGGAGAAAACAAAGAAATAGTATAAAGACATAGTGTACATACACATATACTATACTATACTGGCATATGCATAGGAGGAATCATGAAATGACTAAGGAAATATACAAGGTGTTCATACTACAAATTTTGGTAGTATTCTGCACATATCATTTTTTATACTAATGTCAAAGGGAGAGATTGATAAACATAAAGTTTTTCCATTAGTATGCAATGAGAAAACAAGTTGTATAAACCATCAGTTATACTATAGAAAAAGTGAGGTTTCAAGTTCAGACTGAACAAGCTAAGCAAGGAGAAACTTGATGACACAAATTTATAGTGTAAACTGAAAGTACAGACAAAGAACAACTTGAGAGAAAGTTCAACAAAGGAACACCAAAAAATAGTCAAACTGATTTCAAAGAAAACCGAGCATCAGACACCAAAAGTTAGTTACATCACAAGAAAATTGGATCTAACTTCCATGTCAAATAAATAATCAAGTTCTATTTATAGACTTTTTTTTTTTTTAAACAATTACTTAAGGGACAAGGAACATTATTGTAAGTGTTTTAATAATTCTAACTGATTTAAAACATGCAGACTAGGAGATCAAGGTCAAGTTTTAAATCTTTGATCATAGAGTTAATTTTTTTTATGTGAAACTTCATTAGGTCAATCTATGTTATAAATAGATGTTGTAATAATTCATTAAGTATCATGGAGATTATGAGAGGATTAATTTATCCAATGAGTACATCTATGGATGAGACTAAGAGTTTCAAGAAGAAGAACAACAAAAGTTGAATTTTGTTATCAATAAACAAGAATAGAGGCTATTGAGAAACAAAGGTATTAATTAATCACGATAGGTGATACATTTATACATGTAATCTTGAATGGATCTATAATAAGAAATTTTTGATTACATATAGTCAGGTCAACGAGTAATTGCCTTACATTCAAACAAGTGAAGGAAAGTTCAAAAATCCTTTCAAGAAAGGTGGATTTAGCATTCCTATTGTAAATCTCTTAACCAAGTGCACACTAAACAATGTTTCTAAATATATTAACAAAGTAGACTTTAACAATTCTCCACATGATACTCCTAATAGGGTAGATGATCAGAAGTGATCAAAATTGTAAGCCTTAATCGACCCCTTCCAATTTGTAGATAGTGAAGATCTTGTCGGTGCCATCGCCACCATAGTTTTTACCTTCTAACAGGGGTTTTCTATGATATCATATCTTGTGTCATTAGTCAATTATTTTCATGAATGTTTCTATGAATGTTAACATGTTTAGTTAAGTTTATGACTTGATATATCTTATACAGAGATAGTATAGAACAGATGGTTGGTTATACAATTGATTATATAAAGGTTAAAGGATAAAATAGATAAAAAGTTTTAGAGGTACTGATTCACCCCTCCCCTCTTAGTACACACTTCCCAATATTTCCAACAATGTCTAAATACCATAATCTGCACAAAATTTTGTGAATACTTGAAATTTAAAACACATGACATTGTGTGAAAAAATCTATGTAGACATCCAAATCTTGTGACAATGTGTTTTAGCAAGAAGTCAATCACCACTTTACTCATTTCTCTTTTGGTGGAGATTTCTTCTACCCACTTACTAAAGTACTTTGTAGCCACAATTATCCATGAATGCCCCCACTAGACATGTTTACTATCTCTCCTATGAAATAAATACATCATTATTAAAAAGGGGCTTGTACTTTCACTGGTGTCAAAGGTACATTTTGAGGAAATTTTAGCTTACTAGAGAAATGTTGACATGAATCACATTTTTAATCAGTTGATGAACATTCCTAAAAATAGTGAGTGACCAAAATCATGCTCTTAGAACTTTATGTGCAATGGTATTTTCCAAATAGTGATCACAAAACACACCATTATGCATCCCTTGCAAGATTTTGTCAGCAAGTTCTTCATCTAGACACTTAATTAAGACTCCTTCAAGATTTCTCTACCATAACTTATCTATGATTAAATCAAAATGAATAGCTTGTAACTTCTAACTTTTTCTTCGATCTTCATCCAATCTTGCAAGACAATTCATCCTTTGTAAATAATAAATAATATCCTTTTATCAATCACAATGGTCAAGATTACATATAAAAGGTATTTGTTCCTCTTCTAATGTATTTATTTGATTGGCATCCAAGTTTATATTAACCATCAGCTTAGCTAATCCCTATCCCCTGACCAATTTTGTAATCTACATGTCAATGTTGAATTCTTGAATCTAATTTATCCACCCGCGTCTCCTTATAGACACCTTGTATTATGTAAATATGTCTTGCACCGTAGCTAAAGGAACATAGGAAACCACAATTGTACCCACCAAAGAACATCTAAAAGCTTTAACAACTTTCACAAATGGATATTCTTGATTTTCACTGATATCATATTTGAGCTCTGCAACTAGTAGTGATTTACTGAAAAAAACAATGGGTTGTTCCAACCCTTCTTCATTATTTTGTAGTAAAATAGCAGCAATTGTGTGGCAAGATGCAAAAGAAAAAATGTTCATTAGTTTAGAATAATCCAAAGTTCTAAGAATAGGGGCATCTTTGATGGATTTCTTGATTTCTTGGAAAGCATGGGTAGCTTCTCCATTCCATTCCATCTGAGCATATTTCTTCAACATCTTGTAAGTAGGCCTAGTTTTTTAAGAAAAGTTGGTAAAAAAATTTCTTAAAAGTTTTAGTTGACTAAAGAAAGACTATATGCCTTTTACATTATCTGGAAGAGGGATTTTATTAGTAGGAGAAACTATTTTTGTATCAAGTCTAACCCCTTCCTTTGAAACAATGTTCCCTAATAACTTACCCTCACATACTTTAAAAGCACACTTTTTAGGATTTAAGGAAATCCCAGATTCCAAATCCCTCTTGAAATTTCTTTTCGGGTGCTTACAATGCTCCTATTCTTTATTAGAATAGGTTATAAGATCATCTTGATAGATTTAGGATAATTTTTGTAAGAAGTCCGAGAATGCAACATTCATATCCCTTAGAAATTTTTCCCTAACATTTATGAGACCAAACAACATTCTAATATGGACATATGTTCCCTAAAGTGTAGTAAATGCAGTTTTAAATTATTTTGAGTCTTTTTCCATCATCTGAATGTATCTATAAATACCATCCATCATAGACATCAATTCACCACCAATAACCCTCTGCAACATATTCTCCATATTTGGGAGAGCATAGTTGTCTTTTAGCGGGGAAACATTAAAATTCCTAAAATCAACACATAGCCTAATATCTTCATTCTTGTTTTTAACAGGTACTAAGTTTGAAACCTAGGAGGAATGTCTGGTAGGCTTTATTATCCCTGCATCCATCAATTTCATTAACTCATGTTCCATGTTAGGTCTTAATGTGGGATTTATAGGTTTTTTATTTTATCTGAAAGGCTTAGCCTTTTATTTGAAAGGGATTCCATGTTGGAATAAATCCTCCCTATATGCTTTGAGATCATCATAAGTCCATGCAAAAACCTTGGTGTACTTTCTTAAGAGATCAATCAGATTCCTTTTCACTTGGGAAGATATTTTCTTTGTAATATATAGATTTTTATGAACTTCAATTGTTCCTATATTTACTTCATCCAAATATTCTGGCTTACTTCCATTTTTTATAGAAAAGGACTTGTCTTTGTTATCAAATGCTCTTTCAAGAAAAATTAGTTCCTTTCATACTCTGTTGGATTTCAATTGTAGGATATCCTTACCAAAAATAGTCTCCTTTCCATCCATATTTTTCATGCATCTACTAAAATCCATTTATTTATTACCAAAGTTTGCTTCATAGTGTAAAGATCTCAAAACGTCGAAATCATCTTCAAAAACTTGCTAAATTTCCACATTATCTAGTACAAAGGGTCTATAGTGAAGCTCTATCTTAGATATTACTTCAAATGTAATATCCTATGGCCTTAAAGTAATGTTGGAAAGAAAATATTCCATTCGATTTTGGGTTCTATCCATCCAGTCAATATCGAATGCATCAAAGTTTTCAAGTTCATCCCAAACAAAATTTTTGTATGGCTTCAATCTTTGATTTTTTGAAGCATATCTGGATATAATCTAAGATATAACTAACACAAAGTCTATTTTTATTCAATGTTTTAAGGAAGACCTTAAACCTATCAACAATGCGACATACTCTGCCACATTATTTGTACATGAAAATAAATAAGTAAAATAAAATTTGAAAGTTTTTCTCAATGGTAAAATTAAAAAACTTCCTACCCCTGAACCTTCTTTGGTACAAGCCCCATAAAAAAACATGGTCAACATACCATCATCTACCACTGGTTTCTCCATTTTAACTACCAATGGGGTTGTAGGTTTCTCTATCTTACACGAATAATTTTCTACCCTGAAATTCTCTAAATCAGTGTCAACAAAATAAGACATATTCTCATTAGGGTTGTATTCAATCATATGAGGGAATCAAGTTTCCTTCTCTACCTTAATATTTTTTTCATCAATATAGAAAGTGGCAAAAAATTGATCACACTATAAACTTCCTCACATGGAAGCACTCTAATTTCTTGAAAATAGCATACCATAGTGAGGGGGAATGGCTACCACTAGTACACTCATCTTCATTTCCTTCTTAGGACATACTACCAACCTATAAGACTTGGCCTTCATGGTTCCTATTAAGGAAACACCATTGTAATCCATCCCACAAGACCTACCTTGAGTTGTATCTACTATCAAACCTAGAGGGTTAATTATCTTAATAGGCATAACAATGTTTGAGGCACATGAGTCTATCATACAATTCTCAAAAAAAATTATATTTATGATCACACTTATAAAAATGGGTCAATATTTCCAAGGCATGTATTTATATTATTGTCAGGATACATTTGAGGAATATGTGAAACTAATTCCTCTGGGTCATTTTTCTTATCCTGAAAGATCTTCTTAATGTCTTTTAAAAAAACATACCCTTGTTGATTTTCATTAGATTATGGGAATTTCACCCATGCTAAAGCCTTTTCCTTATGTTCATCTATTATTAACATTTGTAATAAAGGAACCTTGACAATGATTTTGGATAATAGTTGCAGCAAATCTGCAGGTTCGTATTTAGGGATGTCATAAGTTTTGTTTGAGTTGTCTTCATTATTTGTTGGGGTGTTTCCTTTGGGCATATCTATTGGTACTACATTTTTCTTGGGCTTGGAATTTTTATTATCTTCCTTAGTTATATTCTTTTCCACTTGCATTTGTTTAGTAAATTTTGTAGCTTCTTCCTTCTTATCCTATACTTTTCCCTTTACTTCTTTCATTTTGACTATATCTTTTTTTTATCTGACTTCTTAGTGTTATTTTTCTTTGTGACCTACTTGTTAAACATAGAAGATAAATCACTTTCTCCTTGTTATACTATCATATTTATTAGATTATAGCCACTCCTAACTTGTGAGACCATAGTGGTTATTATTCTAGCTATTTCTTTAGAAGTAGGTCTTTTGAGAAATACAAAGTCCTCACTTTGTTCAACATTGCAATAGTTTTCATCATCAAGATCTTCATCATAGGGAATTTTTTGTTAATCTACTTCCATATATGAACCTGAAGGATTGGTTTCATAAACTTGAGATTTTTCATAATCATGATCATCATTCCATGCATCTGAATAATTATTTACCACCAGACACTCATTTTCTTATTCTGGGACCTATAGTCCCTCGTTATCCATGTCATATTCTTCACCTAAAATCTATTTTAATACAACACAATATTTTGGAGCATGTGGTGATTGGCATGCTATACACCAAGGGACATCCTCATTCATGTTGATAGTAATTTTCTTTAATGGTTCAGATGTATATTTTTCTATTTTCTTAGTTTGAGATGGTTGAAGAGGCTTACCATCTTTCCACTGAGTAGTATAAGGGAAGTTTTGCAATATATTTTACGTATTAAAAGTATTATTGAAATATTTGCTCCCTTTTACCTCACCCTTTTAATTCTTTTGATTTTTTATCTTTATTTCCTTCAAGGCATTTAGGACCTTGTCCATTTTATCTTCTTCCTCACTTTTAGATACATTAGCCTTATTTGTGTCTTTCTTATGTCCTTTTGGGTTAAAAAATTTCTGGTGCTCTCTTCTCCCAAGCTTACCTAAAGCTCTTCTATTATTTTCAATGTTTACTGTTATCTTGAAGGCATCTCTCAAAGGATGATGATCCTTATAAATCAGGACATATTTTTTCTTAGCATTGAAATAAGTTACTATAAAAACATCTTCACCCATTCTGAAAACTTGGAATAACTTGTGCATAGCTTTCTAGAATCTCATATTAAAATGAGCAGTAGACTCATTAATTATTTTCTTCATGCTATTAAACTAATTTAACACAAAATTCTTGCTAGTCTGATCTCCATATTGGTCTTTAAAATCTCTTTCAAATTTCTCCAAAGAAGTAATACTAGTAGCTAGGAAGGCAGTATACCAATGCCTTGCATCATCAGTTAGGGATTGTACAAAAAATTTCATTACCATGTCTTCATGCTCTACCTCATAATAATTTATAGTATCTAAAAAATATTTTAAATTCTCATCACAAGTGACAACATTATTTCTACCAAATTTAGGAATATTGTCTCTTATTTCATTTGGGATTGCATGAGGTTGTCCTTAAATTCCATCAAAGAATAGTTTCCTCTATTTATCTAATTGGATAGGTATTCTTTTCAAATTGGCCCCATTATTGGCCTTAAATTATTTCCTATTGCATCCATGGGTGTGGGCAAAACTTGTGTTGCCACTTTGATTATTCACATTTATACTATCATTATTTGTTTGAGCTACACTAGCATATTTTTGAACATTAGATGTGGGATTAGGGCTACCTTGATATCTAGAAGTACCAATAGTATTTGAGGAATTACCAAGCACATTGTTCTTAATAAAATAAATCTTCTTCTTCATTTCTACAGCAACAACTTCTAATTCAAACTTTTCAAGCTCTTTAGCTAGAAGCTCCTTTTCTATTTTATCCCTTTTCCAAGATGATATCAAGCTGAGAGAGACACTTAGATACATTCTTTGGTTCTTCAATATGTATTCAAGTAACTTGGTTTTTACGTTTTCCAAGATGAGGCTTGCATGCTTTAACTGTTGTTTTATCTTGTACCTCAGATTGTGTTTTTCCAACATAAATCTTCTTGTAATCATGTAATTATTTTAGAACGGGATCTTTCCTAAAGTCATCCTTATTCAACACTTTCTCCAATTCTCAACAATATTTTCTTAGGGAACTTATATCTCCAAAGATTTTCTTTTCCATACCTTTTGAACTATCAATGGGATCCTAACTATTTTTATGATATTTTCCAACCTTTTTAGTAACTCTTCTCTTTAATCAATTTTAGCTCTGATATCTTCTTCCCTTTTCTTCTCTCTTCTTTGAGAAATCAATAATTTCTCATTCTCTTTCCTTATCAATTCATAAATATAAGGAAAAAGCTCATCAAGATCTGAGATAACAATGTTTGTACTAGAAGAATCATACAAATTTATCAAACCATGTTCATGTTGATTATTTATTCTCCCATAAGGTTGTCTTCTAGAATCATTTAATCCCCGAGCTCTATTATTTTCAGGATAAGTGACTAGAATCAATCCCTTATTTTGTAACAAGAGTTCTTGTGGGTTAGATGAATTAAATAACCCATCAAATAAATTAGGATTACTTGATTCTGAGCTGTTAGAATATTTTCATGCCCCTTTGGTACAGGATGAAATGGCTAACTAGGTCTTGCATTCCTTTGTTTCCATGAAGGTGGAGCACTACTAGACCCTCCATCCTCTCTTTCCCAATTCTTCTTAACCCCTCTTGGAATTTTATTTTATAAAGGAATCTCATGGTTTTCTCTTGTGTAGGATCTCATTTTATTTTGCATATTCATCTTTGGATCAATATTATAATTTTCAACAACACGGACTAGTGTAGAGATTTTGAGTCTCCACACAAATTTATAAATATGTGAATATGTATCCAGAAAATGATCACACATATAAGGCCAAACACTTTAGAAATAACTTTAGAACTTGTCCTTATCTCTTAGAATGAGATTTTTAAACACAAAAAATTTGTATCAAGACTTTGACCAATTGACTCTTAAAATTTTATCAATAGATATGTACACTAGTATTATTCAATCAAGCTGCTTTTTTGGTGTTTAAAATGATTTTATGCTTGACAATCCACCAATATACCTATAGACATGTTTTGAGGAATGGTTAGTTCCAAATATGGGTACATCTATGGTAACTAGACCAACTATAGGAACAAGACTGCCCTTTTCCCTTTCAGCTCTTCAAGACTAAGGTGGGTGTACTTAATCCATCTTCATATTCAACACTCTAAACTCCTCCTGGATTTTAAACAACAAAAAAATGATAAGAAATGTAGAATAATAACAATTCATTAATTAGTTTTCAATTATCATAAAGGTCATAAAACAAATAATACTAAAATGGTTTCAAATGATTTTGATTTTTAAAAGGTAGAATATAGTCAAACCCAACCAGAACAAAAGTTACTCTAAAAAATGCTAATCTATGATCAGTGCCTTATTTATTGGGTAATTATCATAGAAACAAATGAAACATACAAAAACCAACTATTGTCAAATATAAAAATCCATGAGTACAACTAATCCAAACCCACAACTCTTATAAGAATACTTGTGCACACCAAATGAATTCATGCATTATCCATAGCTATATTTAGCTTGACCCTTGATCAAAACTAAGGAATAATAACACATACATCGATAGATTCCATGCAATGAATCAAAAGACTCATAGCTCAAGCAATAAACACATAGGAGAGATTTGAACCTTGATTATTTGTATTATGTATAATGGATCATGTTCTTTTATATAATTTGCTTCAATATATACACATTTTCAATTCAGTAAAAGGCCTGAAATCTTTTATTATACTATCACACTTTAACTAGTTTTCTATATCCTCACATAAAACTTTACATGTAATTCTCATTACTCAAATTTCCATCCCCTTTCCAAATGGTCTTTGAAATCCTTTTATATATGAACGATTGCTACAAGCTACAGATCATTTAGATAAGAGACAAAATACATGACTCACATAAAAGAAAAAAAATATAAGAGAGCCAATGACCAAGTTGTTACAATATTTTCCCAAGTATTTTTTCATCTGCTCGCATGGCCCTTGCAATTTCTTCAAAACTATTCTAGCCCTGGAAAGTGGAACTTGTTTCCTTTTTTTTTTTGATGTATAAGATCCTTTGTACTCGCTGTCCATCTCAAAATGTTGGAGAACTTCCATCTGTTGTGGAGACAATGAAATATCCTTTTCCACTCACTCATCTACATTATATATGCACTTCCAAGATGTAAACACCTCATCACTAGGTCAAGGTAAATTAATAACTTCATTTTTCTTGTTATTAAGCTCATCCCATTCTATCTTCATTTTTTCAATCTCTTTTCTCTAGAATCCAAAATATGATCTAGCATTATCGATTGTTTCCATAGTTTGATTAAACAAAAATGTGCTTTCAAGGTTGATGATACTTTTCATCCTTAAACATAACTCCTCATCCATTTGTCTCATCCATATTTATTTTTTCTTTAATGTACCATATTTCCTAAAGATGCTAGGAAATATCTCAAAACAAACTTTGGAGTATTACCTCCTCAATGTATTAGCTCTTCTCTAGATGATGTTTCTTCTTATTTCAAAATCTAACAAGTCTTTGAAAAAATTGTATGTGGTTTTTATTGAAGAATCATTTTCTCCTCTTTTTTGGATAAAAAATAAATTAATTTTAGGTCACACTTCCTCCCTATTCACTTATGAAAAATTGGCTCCAATGCATCCTTATCCGATTCAAAATAATTTAAAATATTTCCTAGTCTTTCCCTACCCACATAAATACATGGAGGCTCTAATCCCTCAAAAAAAATCATAATGGTTTCCCTCACATTTTCTTCATACTTTTGACTAAGTATGGTTTGGGAATTTTGGAACTTTTGGCTTTCATCTTCTCAGTCCTCTCTTACTTTTTTCATCCTTTGTCTCTTTGCTTCTAGCTTTTGTTTCTCATAATTAAGATATTCCTCTGATGTGGACCTAGGAGGCATATGGGAGGGGGATATGATAGGAAGGGAGTGGAATATTAAAGATGGTCCAAATCATGAGCAATCATCCTTTGAGGAGATGCCTTGACTGATTGTTCTCCTCTTAGATGGGCAACTGTCATGTCTTTCTTAATGAGATTTTTAATCAAATCATTATATGCCTTAAGAAAAATTTCTATTTTAATCCTTTTCTCTTCCTTTTTCTTAGCATACTTCTCTTCCACCTTCATATTAAATTTGGCAGATTCTAACACTATACTTGATGCTTCCACCCCTAAAGTTTCTCCAACTATTTTTACCATCAAGCTGCCTAAATAATCAGCTTGGACAATCTCATTTCTTTTTCTTCATTCTTCTCTTTTAAATGACCACATACTTAAGGAAACATGATAATCACTTAATTTAACCCCTTTGATTTCCTATTGAACTACTTCTAGTGTAGTATGTATAGTATTTTTTCCTTTCTAACAACATAAAAAATAGTGGCATCTACAATATCCCATTCTGGAAGAATGAGGACTCCTCTCTTGATAAGTTCTCTTCCCTCTTCAAGGGTGACCTTCCCAAATTCCTCTAGCATTTTATCTTTATTTTGGCCTCTATTTAATTTATTTCCTTATCATACTGGTCATCCTCTCTCTTTTGACATCTTTCCTTAAAGTCGTGAATCTGAGTTCTCTAGAAGAATTACATAAATGCCTAGGCTTTCACAAAATTTTCATCTCACAAGAACTCATTACTACCTATCATTTTATAGGATCTAATTATTTATTATAAAATTCTATAACTATCAGATCCATCTCAATGTGTTTGGGAGCTTCAGGCATCGCTTCCTACATTTCTTGGTGTGTTACAAAAACCTGCCCTGTGCTCCCCATTTGTAGAAATTGTTTTTCTACTTCTTTCTCATCAATGTGAAAACGGTATTGAGAAGGTGAATATGCATTTTAAATTCATTTACCCTCTTCCTCTGTACTTTTCCATTTTGGGGAGGGCATTGATCCTGAGTTAGTAGCCATTGGCCTTTTTCCTTTTGAGGTAGAATCTTCCTAACTCTATGTTTACTTTGTAATTTTTCTAGAAGATGAAGGAACATCTTCTATCTTCTAGCCTCTCTAGGATGTCTCCCCTCTTGGCATTGCCACATTGTACCCATGCCTCTAGTGAAAAACTTATTCACCCAGTGGGATGATCCTAGCATGTGTAATCCTACTTAGGATAGCTTTATCCTTTCTTGGTTCTACCTTCATTACAAAATATTTATTTTGAATTAAAGTCTGCATGGTTTCTTCAAAGAATGTCATTAAGGAATCAATATTCTTCTCCATAGGCTTGAAAAATTTCAGTGGATCATATCCCTTATCAAAACTTTGTACAAAATCTAGGGTCTTCTTATACACCAAACATTTTCCCTTTATAATCTCATGTTCTTGCAAGTTGAATTCATTCCTAATAATATCCTAAGGAAAATAGACATGGTGATCCATTTCTAAACACCTTGTCCACTTTTTAAAAATATCATTGATAAATGCCTTAGGGTCAAAACATCTTGCCACTAAGGATTCTAGATGATAAGGCCCAAAAAACTTGTCTATTTGCACTCAACCACTCTTGGTGATACAAAACTGATGAACAATTGTAATAGTGGGAAAAATAGTGCCTTTCCTCTCTCTTGTCAAGGCAACCTCCCACAAACCCTCAATGTACCTAATTATCTTAGCAATAGCCATTTCCAGATGGACTTGATAAGGGAGTTTATATGGAGTGCCTCTGAAACCATATACTCTAAATATAATTGAGATAGGATATAAAATAATATCACCCAATTGTGCATTATCTTAATACTTTAAGCATATTGCTATTGTCTTAGGAAAGAAAACAAAGACTTGGGGATCCTAGGGTTTTTAGAAAATGACAAGACTCTCAGCCTTGAAGAACAACATCTGTCAAATGTAATGTAATTGGCCTCTTTCATGTCCCATGATAAATCGATGCTCGATTGTTGGACTGGCATTTCATCTCCATATTTAACCATCAACAAATCTTGTTCCTTCTCAAAATGATTTGAACCTTTAAAAAGGAACATGCGTATGAGTATAGAGTACCATCTAAATGGTTTATCTACCTTTCCATTCCAAATACTAGGTAAACCATTGTGGATCATATTGGCTACATAAGAAGCAAAGTAAAAAAATGACAGCTAAATAAGGATGGATAATATGAACTATCATGAACATGTAATGGATGGGCATCTCTGTCTCTACATAATCTCAAACAACCTAACTCAAATCACTATATACACCTCTGGCCTTCATATTAAAATAATCTAACTTTATAATTTTTGGTGTATTGGGTCCTACTACAACCAAATATCCAACCTTGATGAAGAATTCTTATAGAGGTCCATTTTAAGATAATTTCTTTGAGCCTTGTAAATATCCTTGAATGTATCAAAATTAATTTTGTCAACCTGAATGCAGGGTTCATTTAGTTGAAATTTTTTTTGAATTTCTTCAGTTGTGATACTTATGAGAGAACCTCAATTTACATATCGCACCACCCTATCTACATGATCATATTTTTTTCCCACCTAAAGTAAAAGATTAGTTTCGCTGAATATACTTGGGACTACCAGTTTCCCTACATAAAATTTCCATATGTTTCTACTAGGAGCATAGGCATTTATTTGAATGAATGCTACTTTGAATAATGCAAAACTATTCATGCAAATTTTTTCATGTCTCGCCCATTTTCCCTAGTCGTACAAACCCTCACTAATAGTTAAATGATGTTTTGTCAGTACCAACTCTTTAGTCTTAGTGGAGTCATTGGTAGATCTATGTAACTATTTCAGGAGATCATCACAAACATTCTTGTCTTGGTAATCTACTTTACCTATGAGCTCTCTTCATAGTGCCATCTCTAAACTAGGGTATCTTAACTAGAATAATATATACTCCCTTTACAAGCCTAAAATCCAACTGGCATTCAAATTCACAAGGTGCAAAAGTGAAATCATAGAATAACTTACCCACTTTGCAAATGTTGGATAACAGAATGAAAATGTTGTAATTTGGCTTTGCTTCAGTCTATTTGTAAATTTTGACGTTTAAAACATCAAGTAGAAAATCTTATAAGATAATCTCACCAGCTTTTTGCATTAAATTTTTGTTAAGATGGCGACACATTCTATAATTACTTTCATATGTTCAAGAAAATCCGCATCTCAACGACTCAACAAACTTACTTTCATAAAATAATCAAAACTTTAAAATATGACCATAAATTTTAGCAACGTCTCATCATATCATGCAGCCAAAAATAGTTAAAATAAACTGTGATCAACTTGTACACCTATCTATCAAGCTCAATCCCTTGAAGACTAAAAATGGCGCATCTGTATATAGAGGGATTACGCCAACTTTCAAATGAACTCAAACTTACATCACCTTTAAAACTTCATTTCAGACACAAAAACCATGATCATAAATGATATGTGTCAACCAGAGGTAGTGCCTCAATGAGTAACATTGGATCAAATTTTCTTCAAGAAAATACACTTACTGTTAGATAAAATTTAATCTAACCATAGTTTATCAAGCTCCATCTTTACAAAAAATAGGCCCCACTTCCTAGAAAGGATACGGGTCAACCAGGCGCAATACCTCAGAGAATATCATCACCTCATCTTTCCTTGAAGGCAACATACACATGGTTAGATCAAAATGGATCTACCTAAGCTTTACTTTAACTTTAACCCTAGTATGGCCTTGCCATAAACATCTATCTTTTAGGTGCAATGCCTGAATGGATATCCTTTTCTCATCTTCAGATCAGGTAATAACACTAGCCAATATACTAATATGAACATGTATTATCATTAAATTTAATTTATCTTCAGCCAGTTCCCACTATCTGACACTTCTCGCTTAGGCACAATGCCTTAATGACTAATCTTATTGCATCTTTATTTTGAGGAAACACACTAGCCGTTGGATGAAAGTGAATATGATCATGAATTATCAAATGACTTTATCTCAGAAAAGATGGACTTATAATCACAAATGGACATAGGTCTCTTAGGCACAATCACTTAATGAGTATTCAATGATAATCTTTCCCTTGAGGTAATGTGCTAGCCATTGTATTAATATGAACTTTCTTGACCCTTTACAAAGCATTAAAATTCCACAAGGACCTTGGATATAGGAAAAAATAATATATAGGATCTGCTAGGTTGCAAGACTTAATACAAAAATGACACCAACCATTGTAACTTTATTGCACATTTTTAAAATAAATAATTGAGTCATTGAAAAGGTAATGCGAAAACATAAGCCAAGAAAGATTGGGGGTTATAAACAATACAAATCCAAGGATTAAACAAGTGACAACTAGGGTTTTGGAAATCTTGAACATAGCTAAAAGACTTAACACAAGACTTAGCAATGAGGGAAAAAAATTTGTAGCCCTAATTATATGAACCTTAAAATAAATTCAAAATGCTATGGAATTTACATGAGCTGTCATTCAGTTGATCTTTTTATTTATACAAAATCTCATCATTAAGATTTTGTTGATCACTAGAAAGTACAACCACCACTACTATGATTAAACCAAGATGATATGAATATTGATTTCATGGATTAACAAATAGGAATAAATCTATTTGATATGAAAATGTCCATGATGATACTTTGATGATCATGTCCTAAGATGAATTTGCACACTATTATGAATTAACTCACAAGAACAGAACAAATAAAAATATCATATTCCATTTTTTGTTTTCTAGTTCATGGACATCCAAAAATTCCCAAGGAAATATGACAATCAGAAAGCAATAATATCTAAAAAGACAAGTAATGAATTACACCCTCCATCTAAAGTGCACATATTTTCTGTCAAGGTATGTGTGGCATACCAAAATTGAAGCATTTTTATGTCTCAACATTACATACTTATATGCTTATCAGATATATGGATGCACTTATCATAGGCACCCCAGAATATCAATCTTATTAGATTTCATTGGAATACATCCCATAAGAAGCAATCCAAGAAAATATCATGCACCCTATCCTTGTTCCTATAGTATGTATACATCCTCAAGTCACTTAGCGGGCATGATAAGAAAAAATGATAAAAATAGATAGCAAACAAAGAAAATTTCATGCCCTTTTGTTGTTTCTCTAGTTTGAATATATCCTTGAGTCACTCAAAAGATACAACCATAACAATTACATGACAAGGGTACTCATGTATTATTGTATTTCTAATCACTATGTTGGAAGGATTATTCCATTCTATGGGTGGTATTGAACAAACATGATTGTTTGGTTTTGATTTCTTGAGTGGTAGAACTCTTAACTATTGATAGATTGTGTGTAAAAATTCACTCAAAAAGATGACCATTTTTAATAGATGTCGACTCCATGTGATGACTAAGAAATTTCCCCCAACTAGATATGATTGTCCTAAGGAAATTATGTGGAATGACTCCAAGCCATGGTGATAGAATGAAAAACCAACTGATATCTACATGGATGCCAAAGCTACGCTAGATATGTAAAAGCGATACAAAAGATATGATAGATATTCTTAAGAGATGGGGCTAAATGTTGATGCAAGTCACATGGATAAGTGATGCATTGAAATATAAAGAAATGAACCTAATATTTTATGTTTTTTTATGATTTTTAAAGATTTTATGATTTGTTTGAATTTTAGATAATTTATGATTTGTTTAGATTTTAGATATTTTAGGATTTTTTTGGATTTTCAAGATTTTAATATTTATCACTAATTCTCAAGCAAGATCACATTTATTTTCCCCCATTATTGAGCAAGGTTTAGGGCATTATAGATGGATAATTAAACTGATGGATTAAAAATAGTTAGGACATGATGGTGTAGCATGTATAATGTGACCCTTAGGACTATCTCATCAAGATTACCCAAGATAAGGAAAATGAATATGGAAATATAGAGTAATGAGGTGGTTTTGGATAGCATATAAGGTTATGACATGATGAAATGAAAGGCATGTGTGGTCCAAAAGAGTGGACTTGTCAAGAGGCTTTTGAGAACATGTTTTTCCTTGTTTGTCCTTAGTTTTTATCAAGATCAAGGGTTCAATTTGGATATGATACAAATAGTATAGAACTATCATGATAAAGGGTGATGGAGGAAATGAGTGTATGGTTTGGGATTATTGCAAGGATACTTATTAATACCGAGGATTGATTTAGGATAAGAAAGACCATGATCAGTTACTATAGAAGAAGCAAGTGAAAATGGAAAGGATAATGAATATTGGGATACATGACGCTCATGGATATGTTTAACCTTGTAAAGATCAAAGGTGAAAGAGTGAATGCAGATGCAACTTGGATAAATGGTAGAAAACAAAAGATGGAGGAAATGATGGATAATGGATGATACGATGGATAAACTAATATATATGGAAAATTACTACAAGTCTAAGTGCGAGAGGCTGGATTACACATGACGGCTATTTTCCAGGTTTTCATCATGGTACTTTCCTAAGGCACTAGAAGAAGTAGTTTTCACCATATGACAAATTTATTTCTCTTTTGTTTTCTTTTTAATTTTTGGTCTTCTTTTTTCTCTCTCTTTTTCTTCACTTTTTAATTTAGTTTTTGATTGTATTTCTTTGAAGGATATTCTATAATGGATCATGTCTATTGAAAATTTGATCAAAGATGTCAAAAGGGTGATGGTGGAAGAAGTAGAGGTGATATGTGGACCATTTATAGACATAGATTCATGATTTTGATCATGCTTATGATTGGTATCATGTTATTATTTAGATGAATCATTAGGATTTTCCCACTTTAATTATGCCATTTTTAATAAGATCTTGGATCTTATGTTTCAGCTCCATACAATATGAAGTTTCATGTTTATTATGTTGATGGTATGGAGAAGAGTTTCTAAAAAATGGAAATCATCATGAAGTGACTTGAGACAATATGATGAGATTTGTGTTAAATAAAGATTATCCCAAAGGAGTAAACTCTCTACCCAATAGAAATTTAGATTAACTTGTGTTTGTAAAAGAGATGAGGGATTCAAGATCATGATAATCTAGTTTGTTGTCATCTTGTAATTATAAGATATGTTTATATTGATGTTCAATTTATTGTAATAATTATTGTAATGATATGGTTTGTTCGTCTTGACTTTGAATGTATTCCTCTTGTAGATACATAAGTCTCTCAAATGAATATGGTGTAAGTTCTTCTTCAGTCTCTGAATCAAAAATAGGATTGCCATGAAGTTGTGGAATAACCTCTTGATCAAAGATAGAATTGTCATACATAGGTATCTCTTTGTTTGAAGGAAATGGAGCCATGTGTAAATCATGGTTAAAGAGAAAAGGAAAAATTCATTCTAATTAATATTGTTTGAATGGTGTGTCATTTTCTTTTTTCATATCTTGGATTTGTGATTGTAAACATTGAATTTTCTTTCAAAGGTCTATGATGTGATTATCTTATTCATTGTTGTCATGATCATGTTATCTAGACCATTCATTTTCTCTCATTGTACTATTGTTTGGATTCTCTATTTTGATTCTCGTATCATGAAGTTTTTTATGCTAAGGAGGCCATGGGCATATACCTGAGGAAAAATTAAAAATCCATTTTTTCAATTTTTTTTTTGGTGTTCCTAGGTTCTAGTAACTATAATTTTTAGAGGTCTTTGGAGAATTTTTGGAATTTGAGACTATCATTTTTGGAAGGCATGATATTTTAAAAACTAAAATTAGATTTCTTAGAGACCTTTCCAATGGTGAAAATTGTTCACAATTTTGAGCGCTGAGTCAAAAGTTATAACTCAACCAAGTTAGGGTAAAAAAAATAATTTTTTTTATAGATTTTAATGATTTTAAGATATGATTGTTGTTGAAAATGGTAAAATCTAGTCTAGACCATGAAAATATGATAATACAAGGTTTGAACCAATTACTAATTGTTCAATTTTAATGATTTTGTGCAAGAACTTATCAAAGTTTGAAAGGCTTGATGATGACACATTTTTAATTTAAGAGGTCTACTTGAGGGTAAAATATCGCTGATGATGACCTCTAAAAACTAGATACAAAGATTGATTGGACAAAGTAAAGCACTATGATTTTTTATGAGACAGTGAAAAATTGAACCGAGTATGATGATAACTAGGATATTCTATTTGATTTGGACAATTGTGACAACAAAACTTGAAATTATTTATAAAATGGTATCTAAGTCAATGATTAATTCTATCAGAGACTATATGGAAAAGCCCTTTATCCTAGATACCAATCATTGCATACAACTTTCTACTTTTACTAGATATGAATCAAGATGAAATGCTAGATGAATCGGGAACCAAAAATGATCTAGGATGCTATAGGATACAAACAACTATCCAAAAAATGACTTAAGTAAGGACTAGATACAATTATTCACTAGAATGAGGCAGGATTTAGTAGAAAATAACTAAAATCTTCCACAAATGACTTGCGATGATACTAAAAATTATTTATTATTTGGTCAGGTGTTCTCCCATTGTTTTCAAGGGTAAATTTAATATTTCCAAGGTTTTTTTAGATGAATTTTTATAGTTCAAGGTGATTGAGGATAGATAAAATGTAATACCCACCTCTTAGTTTGCTTTTCAGTTTTTGGATGCCAAACTCTTTTAGGCATTTTTATGTAAGTGTGGTTACTTCAGTTGATCTTGAGGATATTTATGTACTACATTTTAGTATGTTATTGATCCATTGCTTTGTATGTTATATCTTCTGTGTACATATGATTTAGGGTTACTTTACGATGCTTATGTATATGTTAGGATTTTATTTTGATTATGGTTTTCTGACAATACTGACCTTAGATTTATATGCACATTGATAATTGTATATTTGCATTACTGTTTGAGGTGCTTGGTATGGTATGGGATAGATTCGTAGTTACTAGCTTCGGCAAGATCCACACGATAACCTAGTCTCAACCATTGTTTTCTATATGATATATATACATGTATGTCTATCTTTGTGATGACAGGTTTGCAGGTACTGGGCTACATCTTCCCTGAATTGGCAAGAGTGAGCGTGCCCTATCGCAATAATGTCAATGGTAAGAGAGGGGAGATAGTTTTTAGGTCCAAATCCTATCCTAAACCTAATTGTCCTAATTAGTGGACTAGTATCTATTTGGCTACCTTACCGAATTCATATAGTTGAGAGGAATTCGTGTATCCCTTTCCTTAAGCATGTTTGATTTTGCTTGTTTTCAATTTCATGTGCTTGATTTGATTATTTGTGTGTTATATCATGTTATTTATTTAATTAACTATTATTTAAATTAATTATTAAATAAAGGGTATTTAATTAATTAAAAATTAAATTAAATACCTATGTTTAATCGAAAGGCTAATTAAAGTGCAATTATTGAATATTAATATTTAATTGAATATTTAATGAAGATTCAAGTAATTATGCTTTTATGCTTTATTAAATAATTAAATATTAAGTTACATGGATTATTGTGATTTAAATATTTAATTTATTTAATTTAATATTTTAATTAATTACATGTGCATGATTTGGTTGAAAAAGTATTTTTGAACTTAAATACTTCAACTTGATTTTAGGATGCGAAGTTGAGTTGTGGAATTAAAAGATGTTTTAATTAATTAATTTTTATTTCTTTCAAGTTTGGAGTGGAGTCCTTTTAGGAGTTAACTACTGTGTTTTCATGAGGGTTTGCATGTTTAGGGGAAATTGAATACCTTTACGAGGGAATTGAGATCTCATTTGGGATACCAGGAGGTTTTTGGATATTTTGGGGAGAGCTTGATGTGTGCTTGGCTTTTGGGAGAATTTGAGGATTCTTGTGGTTGCATCTTGGATTCAAGATTTGTGCGCTTATATGGTTTGCATGTGCTTGGATATTCGTGGATCCATATTTTTGGTTGATTTGTGCTTAGAGGTTTCAGGATTTTGCAATCTTCAAAGGCATAATCTCAATTTTCTTTCTTTTGTATTTGAGGTAGGTTTTGTGATCCCTAAAATGGTTTCAATTTTGCAATTCTAAGGCATTCGATGTTTGATTGGATGCATGTCAATTCTTTATAGCTTAAAGGTGTTATTTCAATTTTTGTATTTTTGGGTATTTAGAAAACCCTTAGATCTATTATTTTTACTATTTCTTGTTACTTCGCATAGCACAGTTATGCTATCCAAATTTTGTTGAAAAATTCCTCCTATAACTCCTAGAAAACAAAAAATCAATCTGGACTATAGTTTAACAATATAGTTGTTGATAAATAAATTTTAAAGGTCGAAAGAAATTAATTTGTAGTTAAGAAAATCAATTTGAAAAAAATAATTCACTCTCTAGAATTATACAGAGGATTAAATTATTACACTAGTCATTTGAAAAGCCTAGAAAAAGAGAAAAAAGAAAAGCGAAAATGAAACAAAAATATACATATATAAATCTAATTTTTATTTTAAGAAATAATTAATTAAAAAATAAATAAAGAGTGCTTTGTTATCAATATATATATATATATATA
>MU225002.1:45047-64430 GCA_018584345.1 Thuja plicata | reverse complement strand
TTTTTTTATGTTTTTTAAAAAAAAAAATTAAAAAAAAATTAAAAGGTTTTTGGGGAGGTGGGCAGTAGGGGCCGCACCCCCTATCCCCTCTCCCAGTGGGGACCGCATGACAGTCCCCTACCATGGAAGGCAGGGCCTACCTTTACGGCAGGGACCCTGCCACTGCACGGAGGTCTACCGGCGGGAACTCTCGTAAGGGAGTGGGCGGGGAAAGTTAGGTACGGGGGGTCAGGGCCATAGGGACCCCCCTCCCCAAATTATATATTTTGTTTTTTAAAATTTTTAAAAACTATTTTTTAAAAATTAAATTTTAATTTATTTAGAATTTAGTTCATTTAAGTTTTTGTTTTGGTTTTAAATATTAATTTAAATTATTATGTGTAATTTGGTTTTTATTTAATCAAGGTTAATATTGCTAATTTAGATTATAACTAAATTAAAGATGATGTCATTTAATTTAATTTTTATATTATAAAGGTGGTTATTGATTAATTCAAATGAATGGTTATTTGGATTAAAGTTTTCAATTGGTATTGATTTAGTTTTTTTTTTAATTAAATGGAATTATAGTTTTTTTTTTTTTTTTCCTGTTTAATTAAAGATATTGTTCTTGTTAAAATATTGCATGTATTTCTTTGAACATTATAAGGGGGATTTATTTTATCACTGTTAGAAATTGACTATTGTTAATCATTAAATCTAATGGTGTTAAATAAATTATTCGAGATATTATCGGACAATGAATATTGATGCTTATGTTGCATCTAGGAATTTTATATTTTTATAATTATAACTGAAATTGGTAATTATTCCCTAGATGTATTTATATGCTAATTTTATAAATAGATCTTTAGGATATGTTAACGTTTACCAATGTGGAATATTTAATTATTTCTGGATAGTAATTGTAATGGATAAATGAACTCGCATGATTACAAATTATAAATTTGTTTTTCCTTACGTTAACACTGTAATTGTTTCAATGTATCCTGAATATGATTTGATTACACCATGATGTGTCTTGAGTGTGTGATTAAATGAACTATGTATTCTTTTATATTATCATGTTTTGGGTATCTGTTGGGCTATATAACCATTAGGACATAAATCTAGAGGTTTTGGGGTTGTAATTTCTCCAAGGTATCTTATATGATGTCAGTTTATGTTTTATATGATGTTGTCATAGTCTTGATATTCTTAGACCCAACCTGGTTTGGTTATGATGTGTTGTTTGGTCTTGTGAGGATATTGTGGATGTTTTATGGTTATTGAGAACCTATGTACACCTGAATGGGGAGGATGCAATTTAATTTATAATATATCTTTATGATACTCTTTTGTGAACCTGGGGTAGGTTACCTAGTTGTATAGTAGGAGGTGGCTTGCAATAAGTGCCAGAGCCCACAAGTGGCTACTAGGATCACTTATTGTAATTGGTGGTAACAAGTGATAACATAATAAATTAATTAGGATGCCCTAGTATAAACTAATAAGATAATGCCTCACCCATGCTTGAGCGCTAGTATAGGCTAAGATGAATGATGAGATGATGCTTTCCATCTTGAGGGGTGTGGGTAAAGCGTCATTAGTAATCTTGTCTGTTTGAAAGGTCATTGATGTCATGTAAGGTCACTTGAGTGTCAGAATCCATTGAGGGATTTCTAGGAAAAAACTCAAGGGTTAGACGTAATGATGACACCTTCCTATATACAACTTAGGTTATCCTATGTGTGTTAGTACATCTCGTGTTGTTTAGTGTTGGACTTGTTATGGTTTAGAGTTCTTATAGGATCTTCCTATGCATTTGGGTATGATGTCAAGTGTACCTTGTTTGCATTCTTGTTGTATACCCCGTGTGATGGGCCTGTTACTATCTCCTCAGCACGGTGGGAGTGTAACTTTGGTTCCACGCGGTCGGGTGGTAGTGATTCTTATTACCATTGAGATTATGATGGATTCTTCTTCATGCTTGGATGTTCCTTGTTGCAGTTTTGTCTTCCTAGTCTTTTGGAGACTTGATTAGTTACTTGAGTTGTATATTGCAGCATATGTAGATATTGGTTATCATCCTTTGGAGGATGCATTGTATTTTTTTATTAAGTATTATTACATACCCTGTGACTTGTGCAGTGGATAGTGATTAGGTAGTATACCTTTGGTATCAGATGTATATGTAATCTTTTATTATGAGAAGTATGCTATTGGATTCAGATTATGTAACCTTTAAGTTAGTTATTATAGTTATTATTTGTAAATTATATTTCTTAGGTAATTCTACGTCAAGGAACCCTCGAGAAATGTTATCTATGTATGACTTATATTTCATGTATGTCATGTACATCATTGTATTGCTTCTGCATTGTTATCAATATTATTTGTAAACATTTAAAAAAAAATATTCTATAAACTTAGTGCCATGTTTAGGTTAAGTTCTCCTGGGTTCCCTATCGAGGCATTACACTTGGTATCAGAACCCACATTTCTACACTGGGATCTCTGATAATTTTGTATGCCCATTAGTTTTCTTTTTATTTTAAAACTTGAAACAAACATAGACATAAAAATCTGATGTATTTAAACCTATTTCTTTATGATTATTTGATTTCTTTTGATGTTATTGGTTTGATGTTGGTTCTAAGTTATGGTTTGGTTCTTTGGTTGATTCAAGAACTATGCCTTAAACTAGATCTACTAGAGGTTGTGGTAGAGGCCGAGAGGGTGGTCATGGAAGGGGTAGGGATAACAATCCTTCCATGAGTGTCAGTCAAGACAGTGCTCATTAGCACAATAGAGATGAGCAGAGGGATGATCGTTGGGATAGTTCAGAAGAGCCAAACATTAGGCAGTTGTTTTAAGCATTAGTGAACTGTATTCCTGAGAAGGGTAGAGTGGAGAGGGAGAGATCTAGTAGCCCTCCAAGGAGGACTATTACAGTGGATCCTTAGGTGGTGGAAGTGAACCACATGAAGGATATCATGAGAGTTCCACCTACTCCCTTTAATGGGAAAGGAATGGAGTTTGAAGCTGAGACTTGGTTTATTGCATTAGAGAGGATTTTTTCTATGCATCCCTTTAGTAGCAATACTAAAGCCAGTTATGCAGTAATGCAACTCTCCAATTTTGCAGTGATATGGTGGAAGATAGAGGAAGAGAAGTTAGGTCTCCATATGAATATAGTGACATGGGAGTTATTCCTTGAGCACTTTGATGAGCACTTCCTATTTGATCAGTGGAGGGAGTAGAGGGCTGATGAGTTCCATGACTTAAGGTAGTTGACCCTATTATTCGTTGAGTATGAGTGTCGATTCTTCAAGCTCAAGCAATATACTCAAAATGGTGAGGATTCAACACTAATGATTCAACACTTTGTTAGGGGGTTGAATGACCGCATTGTTGGGGAGGTTAGACTCTTTGAGCCTATATCCCTCAGGGAGGTGGTCATCAAAGCTACCCTTACAAAGGAGAACTTAGCATTGGGCCATAGTGGTCATTTAGGAGGGAAGTCTAGAGTACCTACTTTTGTTGTCAAAGGTAATCATTCTCAGGGAGCTGAGAATTTGAGAGGTCCTTTTACCATTCCAAACACTAATCAGATTCAGTGGCAAGGAGGAAACAATCCTTCTTCTTTTAGTGGTCCTCATGATAGGAACTTCCATGAAATTCAGTGTAGCAAGCATAATCATCCAGTTCAGCTAGCACAAAGTGTGTATCAGGATGTTAGTATGGGCAATGTTCAATAGTTTAGTGCACCTTCAGTTAGAGGAGGTGGTATTAGAGGAGCTTGATTCTCATGTGGGCAGTTTGGACATGCTACAGTCAATTGTCCTCAGTGTGCACTGCAGTTATCAGGAGAGAGGCCATTAGCTTCTAAGCCTACATTGGGTAATGGTTGTATGTCACATGGACCATATGTAGTGTTTGATTGTCCTCTACCTGTGTATCATGCTCCTATGAGTGGGGCTACGAGTAGAGGTCTAGAAGCTAGTTTTTGGATTCCTACAGTGGGGAATGATCCTCAGTGTTTGCATCAGAGACTTGGGAAGGGTCCTATGGGACCCACACTTTGAGTCTTTTAGGACTTGGATTAGATGTTTTGTGATGAGAGATTGATTTCTCTATCTTTGTTTCAGGCTTCAAGGAGTAAGCCTAGTTTTATGGGAGGAGGATGTAATACCCACCTCTTAGTTTTCTTTTTCAGTTTTTGGATGCCAAACTCTTTTAGGTATTTTTATGTATGTGTGGTTACTTCAGTTTATCTTGAGGATATTTATGTACTACATTTTAGTGTGTTATTGATGCATTTCTTTGTATGTTATATCTTCTATGTACATATGATTTAGGGTTACTTTATGATGCTTATGTATATATTAGAATTTCATTTTGATTATGGTTTTCTGACAATGCTGACCTTAGATTTATATGCATGTTGATAATTATATGTTTGCATTACTATTTGAGGTGCTTGGTATGGTATGGGACAGAGCCGCAGTTACTCACTTCGGTGAGATCCACAGGATAACCTAGTCTGAACCATTATTTTCTATGTGATATATATCCATGTATGTTCATCTTTGTGATGACAAGATTGCAAGTACTAGGCTACGTCTTCCCTGAATTGACAAGAGTGAGTGTGCCCTATCACAATAATCTCAATGGTAAGAGAGGGGAGATAGTTTTCAAGTCCAAATCCTATCCTAAACCTAATTGTCCTAATTAGTGGACAAGTATCTATTTGCCTACCTTACCGAATCCTTACCAAATTCATATAGTTGATAGGAATTTGTGTATCCCTTTCCTTGAGCATGTTTGATTTTGCTTGTGTTCAATTTCAGGTGCTTTATTTGATTATTTGTGTGTTATATCATGTTATTTATTTAATTAAATATTATAGCAATTAAATATTAAATATAGGGTATTTAATTAATTGAAAATTAAATTAAATACCTATGTTTAATTGAAAGGTTAATTAAAGTGCAATTATTGAATATTAATATTTAATTGAATATTTAATTAAGATTAGAGTAGTTATGCTTTTATGCTTTATTACATAATTAAATATTAAGTTGCATGGATTATTGTGATTTAAATATTTAATTTAATATTTTAATTAATTACATGTCCATGATTTGGTTGAAAAAGTATTTTTAAACTCAAAGACTTCAAGTTGATTTTAGGATTCAAAGTTGAGTTGTGGAATTAAAAGATATTTTAATTAATTAATTGTTATTTTGTTTCAATTTTAGAGTGGTGTCCTTTTAGGAGTAAACTAGTGTGTTTTCATGAGGGTTTGCATGTTTAGGGTAAATTGAATTCCTTTAGGAGGGAATTGGGGTCTCATTTGGGATACTAGGAGGTTTTTGGAGATTTTGGGGAGAGCTGTGTGTGTGCTTGGATTTTGGTTTGCATGTGCTTGGATCTTCGTGGTTCCAAATTTGTGGTTGATTTATGCTTAAAGGTTTCAGGGTTTTGCAATCTTCAAAGGCATAATCTTAGTTTTCTTTCTTTGAATTTGAGGTAGGTTTTGTGATCCCTAAAATGTTTTCAATTTTGCAATTCTGAGGCTTTCACTGTTTGATTGGATGCATGTCAATTCTTTATACCTTAAAGGTGTTATTTCAATTTTTGTTTTTTGGGGTATTTAGAAAACCCTTAGATCTATTATTTTTACTATTTGTTGTTACTTGGAATAGCATAGTTATGTTTTCCAAATTTTGTTGAAAAATTCCTCCTATAACTCCTTGAAAATGAAAAATCAATCTGGACTATAGTTTAATTATATAGTTGTTGATATATAAATTTTAAGGTGGAAAGAAATTCATTTATAGTTAAGAAAATAAATTTGAAAAAAATAATTCACTCTCTGGAATTATACAGAGGATTAAATTATTACACCAGTCATTTGAATAGCCTAGAAAAAGACAAAAAAGAAAAGAGAAAATGAAACAAAAATATACATATATAAATCTAATTTTAATTTTTGAAAATAATTAATTAAAAAAAAAGAGTGGTTTGTTATCTATTTTTCTTTAAAAATATATAAAAAAAATATTTATTTACCTTTCAAAGGAAGAAAGTGCAGCAGTTTTTTTATGTTTTTAAAAATATATATATAAAAAAAAAAATTTAAAGGTTTTTGGGGAGGCGGGTGGCAAGGGCCACTACAACCCCCCTATCCCCTCTCCCAGCGAGGACCACATGGTAGTCCCCTGCCATGGAAGGTAGGGCCTACCTTTACGGTAGGGACCCGATCACCACACGAAAGGTCTGCCGGCGGAAACTATCATAAGGGAGTGGGCAGGGAAAGCTAGGTAAGGGGGGTGGGGGCCACAGGGAGCCCCCTCCCCCCCCCAAATTATATATTTTGTTTTTTAAAATTTTTAAAAACTATTTTTTTAATTAAATTTTAATTTATTTAGAATTTAGTTAATTTAAATTTTTGTTTTGTTTTAAGTTAATTTAAATTAATATGTATAATTTGGTTTTTATTTAATCAAGGTTAATATTATTAATTTGGATTATAACTAAATTAAAGATGATGTCATTTAATTTAATTTTTATATTATAAAGGTGGTTATTAATTAATTCAAATGAATGGTTATTTGGATTAAAGTTTTCAATTGGTATTGATTTAGTTTTTGTTTTAATTAAATGGAATTAAAGTTAATTTTTTTGGATTTATGTTTAAATAAAGATATTGTTCTTGTTAAAATATCGCATGTATTTCTGTGAACATTATAAGGGGGATTTATTTTGTCACTGTTAGAAATTAACTATTGTTAATCATTAAATCCTATGCTGTTAAATAAATTATTAGAGATATTTTTGGACAATGAATATTGATGCTTATGTTGTACCTAGGAATTTTATAATTTTATAATTATAACTGAAATTGGTAACTATTCCCTAGATGTATTTATATGTTGATTTTATAAATAGATCTATAAGATATGTTAACATTTACCAAGTGGAATATTTAATTATTTTTGGATAGTAATTGTAATGGATAAATGAATTTTCATGATTAGGGATTATAAATTTGTTTGTCCTTACATTAACACTGTAATTGTTTTAATGTATCCTAAATATGATTTGTTTACACCATCATGTGTCTTGAGTGCGTGATTATATGAATTGTGTATTATTTTACGTTATCATGTTTCAGGTATCTGTTGGGCTAGATAACCCTTAGGAAATAAATCCATAGGTTTTGGGGTTGTACTTTCTGCAAGGAATCTTATATGATGTCAATTTGTGTTTTATATGATGATTTCATAGTCCTGATATTCTTAGACCCAACCTGGTTCGGATATGATGTGTTGTTTGTGTTGGAAACACTGAGAGGTAGGGGGGTGAATCAATGTTTAGCTATTTATTAAAATATAGCAACTTAAACATAAATGAAATATACATCCAATGAAGCTTAACACAAGAACACATAACAATTGATATGATTATGGGGAAACCTTGATTAGAGGAAAACCCCTATGGGAATTAGTACCAACAAATATTGTACTAGTATAATGAACATGTTAAACTTCCTTTGCCCTATTAGAAGCAGTCTTTACAATGCGAGTACAATGACCTGGTTAAGGGTCTGTCCCTGTTAGGAGTCTTTTACAAACAACCCTGTTAGGGGTCAGGACTCACTGTCCAAGAGCTCACTGCTCAAAGAGAAAGAAGGCTATAACCTCTTAAGAATAGATATGCACTATATCCAAAGATTAACTATTGTATGTGACATAGATGTCTGATCAATTCCAGTTATGCGCTTATGCTCTTAACTTCTTTAAGGGCTCTATCTCATGCTGATATCTTCATACTGCTCTGCTATACATCTTCTTTGACTTATTCTATGACACTTCAAATGTATCTTTTCATTATATATATATATATATATATATATGCCTGAATAGATGCGACTATAAACAAGACCTTAGTCGGCCCAAAAACATAATACACAATGCTTCCAAAAAAATTGTCTTAAGTGTGTTTACAACAATGTTTAATATATGCTTACAAACTTATTACAGTAGGTTATTAGCCTTTATATAACAAATGATTACATGCTAATCAAAACAATGAAGTCGGCTTCATAATCTATATTCTCGACTGCTGGTGAACTTTGTTCTTTCTGTAATTTGTCCATACTGTCATTATGTACCATGCATGTATAGGGTAAGCATAATAACATACCATAGAGCTTAAATCTGAATGTGCATAACCTGATCTGATCGTACGCACGTGCGCTGATGCCCTGATCGTCTGCAAGTCATTGTTCTATTCTGTCTTCTATACTTAGTCAATTTTCACTTCATAGTTAACTATCAAAATCTTCATATGACTTTGTTTCCATAATGAAAACACAAAATAATCCATATACTCCCTGGGAGTCAACTTTCCAACAATCTCCCCCTTTGTCATTAATGGAAACAAATGAATGTGGCCAAGTTACTCAAAATTGACTAACACCCAAAAATTGTGTATCATTATAATTTATAATATATACTATACATATTCCTTGTATATTCCTTGTATATTCCATGTATATTAATCCCCCTTTGACATTAATGACAAAGGTGTCAAAACTATAATATATACACACTCCATATATACTTACTCCATATATACATCTATATATACAACCTGAATATTCTTTATTTCCTGTTGCCAGAATGCCTTCATTGCATCAACTGTCTGGAGATGGGCGCATAGAGCATAAGTGAGCTTCTCCATTTTTATCAGGTCCATGCAAGGACCTTGATCATATGTGACAATAGTGGCATCAATCTGTTTGATGTTCTCATCTAGAACTACTAAGGAGGGTGCAAGTGCATTTCTCAACTTAGTCTGTCGGGTCCTTATCTTATTGATCTCCATTTTAGCTTTTTCTATCTTGTCAAGATGACCTTGATAGATATTGTTGTAGATGTTCATGTCTTGCATGGATGTCTCAACTAATTTCCTGACACTATTAACCAAGATATCTACCTCCTCTATCTTCTTGATATGTTCAGAGGTTAATTTCACCCTATCCATGCAATTGGCTATTACTTTTCTACCTTTACCTGCCAACTCTTTCAACATAGACTAACCAATCTTCAATGATTTTAAATCTATGGAAAATTTATTCAATAGTTCATTCAAACTTTTCTTTTTGTACTCATATTCTGCAATTCTAGTAGCTGAGTCTACTAAGATTGTAAAATGTGCTTTTAAGCTTGTTAGTATACTGTCTACATCATCAACTAACTAAATTTTTGCTACTTTCTTGTCTGCAGGTACAAGGTCATTCAGAATGTTTACTAATTCCAAGAAGAGAGGATTCATCATAACCTATTTCTCTTTGGCATTTTCCATGGCTAGGACACTAATCTTGATTAGGTCTTCTTCTCCCCAAGCATCCAGACTTGCTGAGTCAAGTGTTAGACTTTACAACAATGAGGTGGATGGATGAATGGATGGTGTGAATATGGTATTTTGACTAGTATCCATGAATTCACTTTTAATTGGGATCTCCATGAATGGTATCTCATTGTTTTGATTATCCTCCTCTTTGTTCAATTATGTTGAATCTATAGAGGGAACTTGATCTTGTTGCAAGGATGTATCATCTGTGCATGCCTTCTCTATCTCTTTCAAGTTTACAAATGCTTTTTCAACTTTATCCATATCATTATGAGAAGCGGTCATAGATATCTTGATATCATCAATCACTATAGTATCCCTTGAATCCTTTTCTGTATCAGAGGCTATTGAGACTAAGGGTATTGAAACCTGTGGACCTGTCTTAGGTGCATCCTTAATTACTAGTTCTGTAACCTATTTAGGAGGAACTGGAGTTTCCTTAGCTATAAGTGTCATTGATGGATACATATGTCTATCCAAAAATACCCACTCAAATTTCTTATGAGTCCCTTCACCGACTAGATCATACTCCTTGTTCATGATATGAATAATTCTTGTTTTGGTTCTTAGGTGCAGCTTTACTAAATCCAACAAAATGACTTTCTCATCATGCGAGCACACCAAGAGAAGACTATCCAATGTTTCTTCTCTTATCCTCATATCCTCTTCAATTTCTTGCCTCTTCAACATATCAAGTATATTATATACCTTGTCTGGTATGACAATCTTAAGTTCCAATACAGTCCTTTTGAACTTAATCATATGAGAGATGATCATAGAATGAATCTCTGATTTGTCTAGCTCTTGATATTTGTCATATATATTCTTGAGAGACTCTAGTCTTCCTTCATTGACAATTATGTTCCTTAAGACATTAAGACTAGGTCTGAAACCTACATCAGGAGGAGCTTGAGTGTTCTTTACCTTGCTCCTTGTAGTTCTTGAGGATGGATGACTAGTGGGCGCTTCCTTCCTTCCTCTAGACTTGTTGCTAGGTACTGATGGTGGAGATGCATCCAAATCAATGGTGGTTGATGGCATAGATGTATCTTCATTTGATTTTTTCTTCTTCTTCTTGGGCATATCATCAATCTTTTCAATTTTTACTTATATGGGAGTCTTCTCAAGTTCTTTGGCTATCTTAGCTTCTCTAGCCTTGTCAAGATCTTCTTATGTAGCACCATGAACTTTTATGATATTTGAGGTAATCCTAGATGCCTTCCTTTTGTTCTCAGCACTGTATAAGATAGAATCAACTTGATTTGTCTTTTCTCTGTAAGTACCCCATCTAGGTTCATTGGGATCCTTGGGCACATATAAGAGGACTTGAGCATAACCTTCCAAAATATGTTCTTCGACTTCATAACCAAGAGGGTGAATCCATTTCATCCTAGGCTCAAATGCCTCCATGCAAGTACTGTTAGTTTCCCCCATGAAGCATATGGTTTCTTTGTACTTCTCAACTATTTTCTCAAGTATCCTGAACCTCTTCCGCATCTTGATCCTAAATTTCTTGATGTCCATGTCCGTAGAATCCTTAACACTACTCTTTTATGTGGCTTTTAGTGAAATCTGTGACATAGTGGGTTTGCTTTTGTCTAGGTAGAGATTTGCAACCTTTCCAACTATGTGGAAGTAGAGATATATGATCAGTGAACCAAACTTGAATATCTTTCTCTTGTCATTCTTGATAGCTCAAATTTTCTCAATCAATTGACCATGCAATATCTCACATAGGTTGTATTGGGTATTGCCTTTCACCATTTTTATTGTTGCTAAGATAGTAGCTACAGATACACTATTTATTCGGCTTGCATGCTAAAATTTATAACCTAGTATCATGGTAACTAGCTTTATGTCATCTTCCTTGATGGGATCAACTATCATACCATGCCTATCACTCTTGGATAAGCGTTCTTTCTCAACTTGTTTCTTAACATCTTTACCAGTTGGAAGAACTGGTCCAATCTTGGGTAGTCTAGTCATCTCATGAATTAGATCAATAGTGATGCAGACAAGAACCTCACCTATCCAGTATAGATCATCATGTATCTTGCTCAGTAATATCTTCACCCATTATGTCTCATAAAACTTGTGCACATTGGAATACTCAAAGATAGGGTTATCAGTGAGATGCACGTATTCATCATTGAATGTATAATTTGGTTT
The DNA here is from genome assembly GCA_018584345.1 of Thuja plicata. NCBI lineage: Eukaryota > Viridiplantae > Streptophyta > Pinopsida > Cupressales > Cupressaceae > Thuja > Thuja plicata. The sequence goes on along the minus strand of MU225002.1, from coordinate 52,856 downwards.
CATCATAGAACCCATGAGAGATGCAATGCTGTTGTCTCCAACTATTTCCTTTTTTTAGTAAACATATGCACGGATGTCTTCTACATGTATGACTCCAAGCAGAGTCCTAAAGAATGATCCTTCAACATCATCTAGTATGGACTTGAATGGATGCTTCTTAAAAACAAATCTCTTCCTCTCAGCAATGTCAAATACAATAGGAGTTGCCATACTTACTTGTAACTAGGTTAAGTAGGGTTTCATGATGATTATGAAATGATGCAACAGCTAGGGTTCTGTTCCAAATGTAATCCATTCAAAAACCAACTAATCCTTCAAGTTGTAGCCCTTTGATGCTTGATGCTTATCTACTGTTTGAATGTCTCAATCTCAAATGCAAAGTTAAGCTATTTTAAGATCTTTTGCCAATTTATATAAAGATCAATTGCATTTAATGCTTGTTTGTCGTAAAGCGGTTTACATAGAGAATTTCAAACTTTGTTCTGAATGAAGTAAGGGAAATGCATGAATGCATACAACATTAATTAATGATTACTTGCTTGAATCCATAGGTGCATACTAAGAGGTGAGTATACTAGCCACACAGGGATTTAGAGATAGAATAGCTCCCCCTAAGACCATGAGGGTCAACTATTCAAAATTAGAAGGTATGTCCACTAAGGATGCATTTGCTACCTTGTTCTCTTCATTATCCTTCTTTACTTCAACCCGTATTTTATCTTAATTAGCTTTGGATTCCACAAACTTGACTTCTCTTGATTCTTCAAACAAGGACTTCTTGGGATTCTTTTGTCCTTTTGTTCTTGATCTGCAAAACCTTGAGATATGTACAGCTTTTCCATATGAGTGACAAATGATAGGAGGTCTGGTGGTGTTATTCATCATGCTACATTTCTTAGCTATGTGTCCCTTGTAGTTACATATCTGATATTTAATGTTCTGCAAGTTTATTTGAGGTCAATTTCTCTTATTGAATTGAGTTTGATTCCTTTGGTTTAGTTGTGGCTGATTTCTTTGATTTGTTCTGCAATGAATAGCCCTATGACCAGACTTATTATAGGAGTAACAGTAACCATTGAAGGGTATTACATTCTTACAATCTCTTTCCAAGTGTCCATGCTTGTTATAGGCATATCAAGTATGATTGACTTCCTTGTGCTTATCTTATGCTTTAGGCTCTTCATGATTTTCAGTTTTCTTTTCTTCTGAAGATTCTGTTAGAGCTTTCTTTCTTTCTTGTGATGAGTTAATCTCAATTTGAGCTAAACTATATCCCATACCAGTGGTGTCACCTTTTAGATTTTGTGCATAGAGCTATGATTGAATAAGATCAGAGCTTGTGTGTAGTTTATCAATCTTGTCTTTTGCTCCTGATAATTCAGATTCAATTTTGTTCTTGATATTTTCCAATTCCAAGATTTTCATATGGCTTGCATGAGTTCTTCATCCAAATGTTTGTTTTCTTTGTTATTCCCTTCAATAGCTATTAATCTATCAGTTAACCAATCATTAAATTATTCTATCTAATCTTTCAGATTCATGTTCTCTTCATTCAGTTTCAAATCATTGGTGGAGCAATCTTTTAGTTCTTTCCTTGGTTTCTTGATAAGCATTTGTGAGCCATCAAATTTTAGTTTGAGTTCTTCATTTTCTTTCTCAGATCTATCTAGATCTTCAAGGGCTGCTTCAAGATTATTTTTCAGATGTTTGACTTCTACTGAATCCATGATCTCCTCAAGTAGTTAAACTTTTCTCTCTTAGGACTAGGCTCTGATACCAATTTTTGGAAACACTTAGAGGGGGGGTGAATTAGTGTTTAGCTATTTATTCAAATTCAACAACTTAAACATAAATCAAATATACATCCAATGAAACTTAACACAAGAATACATAACACTTGATATGATTATAGGGAAACCTTGATTAGAGGAAAACCCTGGTGGGAATTAGTACCCACAAATATTATACTAGTATAATGAACCTGTTAAAGTTCCTTTGCCCTGTTAGAAGTAGTTTTTACAATTGAAGTACAATGACCTAGTTAAGGGTCTGACCCTGTTAGGATTCTTTTACAAAAAACCCTGTTAGGTGTGAGGACTATTTATCCAAGAGATCACTGCTCAAAGAGAAAGAAGGCTACAACCTCCTGATAATAGATATACACTATATCCAAAGATGAACTATTTTATGTGACACAGATGTCTGATCAGTTCCAGTTAAGTGCTTATGCTCTTAACTTCTTTAAGGGATCTATCTCATAATGATATCTTCATACTGCTCTGCTATATATCTTCTCTGACTTATTTGATGACACTTCAAATGTATCTTTGCATTACATATATATCTTTGTGCCTAAATAGATGCGACTATAAACAAGACCTTAGTCAGCCCAAAAACATAATACATGACACTTCCAAACAAATTGGCTTAAGTGTGTTTACAAAAAAATTTAATACATGCTTACAAGCTTATTACAATAGGTTCTTAGCCTTTATATAAAAAAAGATTACACACTAATCAAAACAATGAAGTCGTCTTCATACTCTATATTCTAGACTGTTGGTGAACTTTGTTCTTTCTGTAACTTGTATGTACTATAATTTCGTACCATGTGCATATAGGGTAAGAGTAATAGAATACCATAGAGCTTAAGTTTGAATGCGCATAACCTGATTTGATAATACACATGTGCATTGATGCCCTGATCAACTGCAAGTCACTATTCTTTTCTGTCTTCTACACTTAGTCAATTTTCACTTCATAGTTAACTATCAAAAACTTCATATGAATTTGTTGCCATAATGACAATAAAAATAAGCCATATACTCCTTGGGAGTGAACTTGCCAATAGTTTGGTCTTGTGAGGATAATGTGGATGTTTTATGGTTATTCAGAACCTATGTGCACCTGAATGGGAAGGATACAATTTGATTTATAATTTATCTTTATGATACTCTTTTGTGAACCTAGGGTAGGTTACCTAGTTCTATAGTAGGAGGTGGCTTGCAATAAGTGCTGGAGCCCACAAGTGGATGCTAGGATTGCTTATTGTAAGTGGTGGTAACAAGTGATAACATAATAAATTAATTAAGATGCCCTAGAACTACTAAGATAATGCCTCACCCATGCTTGAGCGCTAGTATAGGCTATGATGGAGGATGAGATGATGCATTCTACCTTCAGGGGTGTAGGTAAAGCATCGTTAGTGATCTTATCTATTTGAAAGGTCATTGATATCATGTAAGGTCACTTGAGTGCCGAAATCCATTAAGGGATTACTAGGAAAAAACTCAAGGGTTAGACATAATGATGATACCTTCCTATATACAGCTTAGGTTATCCTATGTGTGTCAGTACCTCTAGTGTTGTTTAGTGTTCCTTGTTATGGTTTAGAGTGCTTCTTGGATCTTCCTCTACATTTGGGTATGATGTCATGTGTACCTTGTTTACATTCTTGTTGTATACCCCATGTGATGGGCCTATTACTATCTCCTTAGCATGATGGGAGTGGACCTTTGGTTCCACGCGGTTGGGTGGTAGTGATTCTTATTACCATTGAGTTTTTTGACAAATTCTTCTTCATGCTTGGATGTTCCTTTTTGCAGTTTTGTCTTCCTAGTCTGTTAGAGACTTGATCAGTTACTTGAGTTATGTATTGTACCATATGTAGATATTGGTTATCATCCTTTGGAGGATGCATTGTATTATTTATTACGTATTATTACATACCCTGTGACTTGTGCAGTGGATGTTGATTAGGTAGTATACCTTTGGTATCAGATGTATATGTAATCTTTTATTATGAGATGTATGTTATTGGATTCAGATTATGTAACCTTTAAGATAGTTCTTATAATTGTTATTCCTAGATTATATTTCTTAAGTAATTCTACGTCAAGGAATTCTTCAGAAATGTTATCTATGTATGAGTTGTATTTCATGTATGTCATATACGTAATTGTATTTCTTATGTATTGTTATAAAAATTGTTTGTAAACATTTAAAAAAATTATTTCATAAACTTAGTGTCATGTTTAGGTTAAGTTATCCTCGGTTCCTTGGCAGGGCATTACACTTGGTATTAGAGCCCAAGTTTCTACATTGGGATCTCTGGGAATTTTGTATGCCCATTAGTTGTCTTTTTATTTTAAAACTTAAAAGAAACATAGAAATACAAATTTGATGAGTTTAAAAATATTTCTTTATGATTATTTGATTTCTTTTGATGTTATTGGTTTGATGTTGGTTCTAAGTTGTGGTTTAGTTCTCTGGTTGATTTATGAACTAGGCCTGAAGCCATATCTACTAGAGGTTGTGGTAGAGGCTGAGAGGGTGGTCGTGGAAGGGGTAGGGATAAAAATCCTTCCATGAGTGTTAGTTAGGACAGTGCTCATTAGCACAATAGAGATGAGAAAAGGGATAAGTAATGGGATAGTTCAGAAGAGCCAGACATTAGGCAGTTGTTTTAAGCATTACTGAACCATATTCCTGAGCAGGGTAGACTAGAGAGGGAGAGATCTAGGCACCCTCCAAGGAGGACTATTGTAGTGGATCCTGAGGTGGTGGTATAAAATGACATGAAGGATCTCATGAAATTCCACCTACTTCCTTTGATGGGAAAGGAACATGGTTTGAAGCTGAGACTTGGCTTATTGCATTAGAGAGGAATTTTTCTATGCATCCCTTTAGTAGAAATACTAAAGCAAGGTATACAGTAATGCAACTCTCAAATTTTGTAGTGATATGGTGGATGATAGAGGAAGAGAAGTTAGGTCTCCATATGAATACAGTGACATGGGAGTTATTCCTTGAGCACCTTCATGAGCACTTCCTATCTAATCAGCTGATGAGCTCCATGACTTCAGGCAGTTGACCCTATCAGTGGTTGAGTATGAGCATCCATTATTTGAGCTCAAGCAGTATACTGGGTATGGTTAGGATTCAACACTAATGATTCAGCACTTTGTTATGGGGCTGAATGACTGCATTGTTGGGGAGGTTAGACTCTTTGAGCCTACATCCCTCAAGGAGGAAGTCATCAAAGCTACCCTAGTAGAGGAGAACTTAGCATTGGGCCATGGTGTTCATTCAGGAGGGTAGTCTAGAGTACCTACTTCTATTGTTAGAGGTAATCATTCTTAGGGAGCTAGGAATTTGAGAGGTCCTTTTACCATTCCAAATGGTAATCAAATTTAGCAACAAGGAGGAAACAACCCTTCTTCTTTTAGTGGTCCTCAAGATAGGAACTTCCATAACATTTAGTGTAGCAAGCATAATAGACAAGTTAGGATAGCATAGAGTGTGTATCAGGATGTTAGTAGGGGCAGTGTTCAACATTCTAGTGCACCTTCAGTTAGAGGAGGTGGTATTAGAGGAGCTTGCTTCTCATGTGGGAAGTTTGGACATACTGCAGTCAATTATCCTATATGTGCACTGCAGTTATCGAGATAGAGGCCATTAGCTTCTAAGCGTACATTGGGTAATGGTTGTATGTCTCACAAAGTGTATGGAGTGTTTTATCATCCTCTACCTGTGTATCATGCTACTATGAGTGGGGCTGTGAGCAGAGGTCCAGCAGCTAGTTTTCAGATTCCTACAATGGGGAATGATCCTTAGTGTTTGAATCAGAGACTTGGGAAGGGTCCTATGGGACCCACACTTTGAGTCTTTCAGGACTTGGATTAGATGTTTTGTGATGAGTGATTGGTTTCTATATCTTTGTTTTAGGCTTCTAGGAGTAAGCCTAGTTTTATGGGAGGAGGATGTAATACCCACCTCTTAGTTTGCTTTTCAGTTTTTGGATACTAAATTCTTTTAGGCATTTTTATGTATGTGTGGTTACTTCAGTTGATCTTGAGTATATTTATGTACTACATTTCAGTAGGTTATTGATGCATTGCTTTGTATGTTATATCTTTTGTGTACACATGATTTAGGGTTACTTTATGATTCTTATGTATATGTTAGAATTTCATTTTGATTACGGTTTTATGACAAGACCGACCTTCAATTTATATGCACATTGATAATTGTATGTCTGCATTACTATCTGATGTGCTTGTTATGGTATGCGACAGAGTCGTAGTTACTCGCTTTGGTGAGATCCACAGGATAACCTACTCTCAACCATTGTTTACTATATAATATATATCCATTTATGTGCCTCTTTGTGATGATAGAATTGCAAGTATCAGGCTATGTCTTCCCTGAAGTGGCAGGAGTGAGCATGCCCTATTGCAATAATCTCAATGGTAAGAGAGGCGAGATAGTTTTCAGGTCCAAATCCTATCCTAAACATAATTGATCTAATTAGTGGACAAGTATCCATTTTCCTACCTTACCGAATTCATATAGTTGACAGGAATTTGTGTATCCCTTTCTTTGAGCATGTTTGATTTTGCTTGTGTTTGATTTCAGGTGCTTTATTTGATTATTTGTGTGTTATACCATGTTATTTATTTAATTAAATATTATTGCAATTAATTATTAAATATAGGGTATTTAATTAATTGAAAATTAAAATAAATACCTATATTTAATTGAAAGGTTAATTAAAGTACAATTATTGAATATTAATATTTAATTAAGATTAGAGTAGTTATGCTTTTATGCTTTATTAAATAATTAAATATTAAGTTGCATGGATTATTCTGATTTAATAATTTTATTTATTTTATTTAATATTTTAATTAATTACATGTGCATGATTTGGTTGAAAAAATATTTTCAAACTCAAAGACTTCAACTTGATTTTAGGATTCAAAGTTGAGTTGTGGAATTAAAAGACATTTTAATTAATTAATTGTTATTTTCTTTCAATTTTGGAGTGGAGTCCTTTTAGAAGTTAACTAGTGTGTTGTCATGAGGGTTTGCATGTTTAGGGGAAATTGAATTCCTTTAGGAGGAAATCGGGGATTCATTTGGGATAATAGGAGGTTTTTGGAGATTTTGGGGAGAGCTTGTTGTGTGCGTGGCTTTTGGGAGAATTTGACGATTCTTGTGGTTGCATCTTCGATTGGAGATTTGTGTGCTTTCATGGTTTGCAGGTGCTTGGATCTTTGTGGTTCCAAATTTGTGGTTGATTTGTGCTTAAAGGTTTCATGGTTTTGCAATCTTCAAAGGAATAATCTCATTTTTCTTACTTTGGATTCGAGGTAGGTTTTGTGATCCCTAAAATGGTTTCAATTTTGAAATTCTGAGGCTTTCAGTGTTTGATTGGATGCATGTCAATTCTTTATAGCTTAAATTTGTTATTTCTATTTTTGTGTTTTGGGTATTTAGAAAACCCTTAGATTTGTTATTTTTACTAATTTTTTTACTTGGCATAGCACAGTTATGTTGTCAAAATTTTGTTGAAAAATTACTCCTATAACTCCTAGAAAATGAAAAATCAATCTAGACTATAGTTTAACTATATAGTGGTTGATAAATAAATTTTAAAGGTGGAAAGAAATTAATTTGTAGTTAAGAAAATCAATTTGAAAAAAATAATTCACTCTCTGGAATTATACAAAGGATTAAATTATTACCCCAGTCATTTGAAAAGCCTAGAAAAAGACAAAAAAAGGAAAAGAAAGAATGAAACAAAAATATACATATATAAATCTAATTTCCATTTTTCAGAAATAATTAATTAAAAACAAATAAAGAGTGCTTTGTTATCTATTTTGCTTTAAAATAACATATATATAAAAAAATTATTTACCTTTCAAAGAAATAAAGTGTAGTGGTTTTTTATGTTTTTTTTTTTAAATATAAAATAATTTTTTAAAAGGTTTTTGGGGAGGCAGGTGGCGGGTGCCACCGCAA
>MU225002.1:33534-44848 GCA_018584345.1 Thuja plicata | reverse complement strand
TATATAAACTTTATTTTTTTAATTTATTTAGAATTTAGTTTATTTAAGCTTTTTTTTTTGGTTTTAAGTTAATTTAAATTAATATGTGTAATTTGGTTTTTATTTAACCAAGGTTAATATTGTTAATTTAGATGATAACTAAATTAAAGATGATGTCATTTAATTCAATTTTTATATTACAAAGGTGGTTATTAATTAATTCAAATGAATGATTATTTGGATTAAAGTTTTCAATTGGTATTGATTTAGTTTTTTTTAATTAAATGGAATTAAAGTTTTTTTTTTTGGATTTATGTTTAATTAAAGATATTGTTCTTTTTAAAATAGCGCATGTATTTCTGTGAATATTATAAGGGCGATTTATTTTTTCACTGTTAGAAATTGACTATTGCTAATCATTAAATCATATGGTGCTAAATAAATTATTAGAGATATTATTGGACAATGAATATTGATGCTTGTGTTGCACCTAGGAATTTTATAATTTTATAATTACAACTGAAACTGGTGATTATTCCCTAGATGTATTTATATGCTGATTTTATAAATAGATCATAGGATATGTTAACGTTTACCAATGTGGAATATTTAATTATTTTTGGATTGTAATGTATACATGAATTTGCATGATTAGGGATTATAAATTTGTTTGTCCTTACGTTAACACTGTAATTATTTTAATGTATCCTAAATATGATTTGATTACACCATGATGTGTCTTGAGTGCGTGATTAAATGAACTGTGTATTCTTTTACGTTATCATGTTTCAGGTATCTGTTGGGCTAGATAACCCTTAGGACATAAATCCAAAGGTTTTGGGATTGTACTTTCTGCAAGTTATCTTATATGATGTTAGTTTGTGTTTTATATGATGATGTCATAGTCGTGATATTTTTAGACCCAACCTAGTTTAGTTATGATGTGTTGTTTGGTCTTGTGAGGATACTGTGGATGTTTTATGGCTATTGAAAACCTATGTGCACCTAAATGCGTAGTATGCGATTTGATTTATGATATATCTTTATGATACACTTTTGTGAACTTAGGGTAGGTTACCTAGTTTTATAGTAGGAGGTGGCTTGCAATAAGTGCCAGAGCCCACAAGTGGCTTCTAGGATCGCTTATTTTAATTGGTGGTAACAAGTGATAACATAATAAATTAATTAGGATGCCCTAGTATAAACTAATAAGATAATGCCTCACCCATGCTTGAGCTCTAGTATAGGCTAAGATGGAGGATGAGATGATGCTTTCTTCCTTGAGGGGTGTGGGTATAACATCGTTAGTGCTCTTCTCTGTTTGAAAGGTCATTGATGTCAGGTAAGGTCACTTGAGTGCCAGAATCCATTGAGGGATTGCTAGGACAAAACTCAAGGGTTAGATGTACATGATGACACCTTCCTATATACATCTTAGGTTATCCTACATGTGTTAGTACCTCTGGTGTTGTTTAGTGTTCCTTGTTATGGTTTAGAGTACTTCTAGGATCTTCCTATGTATTTGAGTATGATATCATGTGTACCTTATTTGCATTCTTGTTGTATACCTCGTGTGATGGGCATGTTACTATCTCCTTAGCATGGTGGGAGTGCACCTTTGGATCCACGTAGTCGGGTGGTAGTGATTCGTATTACCAGTGAGATTCAGACAAATTCTTCTTCATGCTTGGATGTTCCTTGTTGTAGTTTCATCTTCCTAGTCTTTTGGAGACTTGATCAGTTACTTAAGTTATGTATTGGACCATATGTAGATATTGGTTATCATCCTTTGAAGGATGCATTGTATTTTTTATTATGTATTATTACATACCATGCGACTTGTGCAGTGGATGTTGATTAGTTAGTATACCTTTGGTATCAGATGTATATGTAATCTTTTATTATGAGATGTATATTATTGGATTTAGATTATGTAACCTTTAAGTTAGTTCTTATAACTGTTATTCGTAGATTATATTTCTTAAGTAATTCTACATCAAGGAACCCTCGAGAAAATTTATCAATGTGTAAGTTGTATTTCATGTATTCCATTTATTTCATTTTATTGCTTCTGTGTTGTTATCAATATTGTTTGTAAACATTTTTAAAAAATTTATTCCATAAAATTAGTGCCATGTGTATGTTAAGTTCTGGGTTCCCTGGCGGGGCATTACATAAAATGCTTGTCTCATCTAGATAAATCCCTAAAAATTTAGTGCATGTTTGAAAATTTTTCATTGGTTTATTACATAACAAACACATAAAAAACATGATAACCTCAGAGTTGGTGCAATGCAATTTCCACATGCCCATGCTAGGTACACCTGGATCTAGTGCATATGTGTCCATCAATATAACATATAATCTCATGTAGAGATGACATGAAATTATTACACATATTTGATCCTTCATAGAGTGTGTGAGTACAAGGATCCTTCTTGGGGCTTGCCTGAGTTCAAGGTGATGAAAACAAGAATCCTTCACCTCACTACCAGGGATGGACATAATGTAACTATAAAATCTTCTAGGGGTGATACAACCCCTATGGACTATAGAAAAAGCACCAAGGATAATAAGGAGGATACTAGCTTAAGGATTTAGTTTGGATTCTCATTTAGACTGTAAGGGTCTCTCCTAGAAGAGTGCACCCAACTGCATCCATCAACTATAATTTTTTCTAGTTTTAGTATTTATATATAGTGGAATGGGATGACCCGTCTTTGACCGTTTTCCACTTGAGTCATTCTTGTGGGGTGGGTTATTTTTCCCACCACAATAGGATCTCTAAGGCAAAATAAAAAGAAAATTTTACCTTAACTATGGGTCTATATTTATGATTACCCTAAAAAAGTGAGAGAATATTCTCCTACCACAGTTAAGATCCCAAGAACACAAGAAATGTTCAGTTTACTCTTTGATCCCATTTTTTAAAGTGAAGTCAAATAGTCGTATGGAATTCCCAAGCCAAAATAAATCAATAGTAGTTCTAGATTTTGATCACCTAAAAGGTGAGACTATAATCCACTATTACCTTGAGAGGTCCATCTGGTACTAACCAATAAAACTGGGTTTCTAAAAATGAAATCAATTTAAGACAAGCACAATGTTTAGTTGATTATGCAAAGGCAACCTGCAAAATTACTTGTTGGGAATTTTATTATTTGATATTTGATAGGAATGAGGAAAAAATTGTTAACTTGTTGACAAAATCATATAGATAGAATAAAACATCAAATTATTAGAATTAGTACTCATTTTAAATAAGCAAAACATTAAATGTTTTCTGTTTTTCCTAAAAATGACTTTCTGTGACACCAGATACGACTTTCTACAAACCCAAGATACAGCTAAGGATTACCATAAATATAATTAATAACTCAAAATGATTAAGGACCCCCATAAATGACTAAGGATCCCAAAAATTATTTAAGACTTGATAGGATAAAATTATTCCACCAAAAAACTAAGGATTTACCAAATACGACTCAAGATGGTAGGGGATACAACTTAGAATCCCAAAAATGAGTGTATGTTCAGTTAGAGACCTGCCAACATGAAATTTATCAAAATTAATAATTAATTTTTGGGCAAGGGCCCCACCTTTGGTGCCAAATATGTGTGTGTGAAATTGCGTACATCTCTACAAAAAACACTTCAATATAACATTAGATCAATGACTTAGTATTCAAAATTAAAAACAAATACACAAAGAAAACTCATTAGAAATCATCATATTACTTCCTTGTCAAGAAGATAAATTAGTCTATTTTAGTGCTCTCAAAATGCATTTCAGATATAATTGAATGAAAATCTATGAAATGGAAGATTATATTATTTAATGCACCAAATTCTATGAATTTGATGAAGCTACATGATGAAAATTGAGATTAATTATGCTATATGATCTTAGCATTGATGATAAATTGATGCAAAGATACAACTACATGATCAAATATGAGATTATTTCAAGTTTGAATGATGTAAATGGATACAATTCTAATAAAAAGGAGCTCTCAAATGTATAATTCACTATAAAACCAAACTAGCATGACCTACTTGCAAATGATATAGATCTTAAACTAGCATTATATCCTTGCAATTATAGATTATGATATGCAAATGACTTGATGTGAGGGATTTTATGGATTCTTAAGGTGAAAAATGGCTTGATTTGAATTGAATGGTCAAGATTCCTCCAATTTGAATTGAAGGGTGTAGATAGGAAAGGAATGTGAGTGATCCTTGTTTTTTCCTACCATTGGTTGACTATGCCAAGTAGTTATTTAAAATTTTGAATCCTTGTGTCATGTGCTATGTGTGTTGGAGGGGATATTAATTAGTATTTAATTAAATCAAATAAATTAATTTCTATAACCATGTAGATATTTAATCTTTATTTAAATAATTTTCTAAGACATTAATTGATTAGGTAATATTGATTAAGTATGAAATTAAATTGACTATACTTAATTACATAATCAAAGTTTTGATTCCTTTGATTTAATTTTATCAAATTGGTATGATTTGGTGAATTGATTTCCATTGACCATTTTTATGTGATTATATGTCCAACTAATTGTCTTGGAAAATTATTAAGCTTTAGGATTGTGTTGTTTTATGTGTCCTTGTATACAGATTTACAATTTAATATCCTTTAATTGGGGTTTTGTTTCCTTAAACTTAGTGATATCGTATCTCTTTGTAGTTTTCACATCATATTCATCTTTATCTTTCTTTCATATACTTTACTATGTGCGTGCAGTACAATTATACTCTTGTTATAGTTGGCGCTAAATGTATCATCCTAAAAAGAAAGAAGCCTTAATTAGCTTCTTGTTTTAGCCCCAATTTTAGTATCTATGGGATCCTAGATTTATTTCATGCTCTTATAATGCTTATTGGACCTTAAAATTAACCCTATAAGTCCTATATTTCTTTGATTTCATTAAATCTTAATGTTAGAGCTTATTTATAGTTTTTCTCCGATATTTTTTCCTCCAATGAAATAATTCATTTCATCTCCTAGGACCTATCATACCATTTATGGCCTTTTCATACTCTCCTAAACTCATGATAAGTTGTACTCGAGAATCTCACATCTGCCCTAGTCTACTAGCACCACATTCAAATATATACTCTTTTTCCTATCTACAGTATGCCATTGATTTCCAATACCAAAGTACATGATGTCATTGGTAGCTCGTTCCCTAGGAATTTGGCTAAAATGTAGCACAAGAGTTTGTGCTAGGGTTTTAGCAAAAGATCTAGATCTGTGGTTATCCTTCCTAATTTTTAACCTAAAAAATGATGGATTGAGTATATAAACACCCCATCTCTCCTAATTTTGGTATAAATTATATATTTCAAGCATTAATTATCAACAATTAATCAAGAAAATAGATTTCAAGAACATCTCAAGGTTTTCAAGCATCCAAGTCTTCAATCCTTCAAGCCTATATTCCTTCCTCATCAAGCATTGTGGAAAGCTACAATAGCTAACGTTCAAGGCATTTATTTCATGATTTCCTTTTATTTAAAAATATTACATGAATATTTATGATCTTATCCAATGAGGCATTACATCATCAAGGTATAAGATGATTCAGAGTTCAAATCTACTTTCTATTTCATCTTTCCTTGTGAAATTTCCCTTCATATTCAATGTTGATTCCTCAACATGGGTTTAGCTAAGTAAAACCCCATTTTCCAACCTTCGTGCCTATTTTTTTGCTTGTATGAATAGGTTACAAAGACACCAAACAAGAAATAAAAAAGATTAGAGAGAGTTAGAGAAAACCCAAAAATTTCAAAGAAAAACCAAGGGTATAAAATGCCATTGGAAATCTATCCCCCAGTAGAGAATGACATTAGAAATATATACCTTACAAAATCAGCTCAAATTTGGTAGAGACTCATATTACATTCTGTAGGGCCAAGATTTGTAGTTAACGGTCATTCTAAGATTTTGATAGCCGATAATTCGAGTTTGAAAACCACTTATCCTATTTTATTTCTAGATGCATTCACATCCTTCCTCATTGCCATTTTTATTACTTTTTATTAGTTGGATTAGTTAATTTATGTACTTATTAGTCTTTTACATATTAATATCATCCATTTATTTTTGAATTCTGAGAAACAAAGGAATAAAAACCCTTTAAGAAAAAATATTGCAGTCATCTCTCAAGTAGTGCTAATCATATTGGTTTTTGGGCGGTTTTGTATTATAATGTATCTTATGAATTGGGTAAATTATCCCTTTTACACAATCCCCATTTCATATTATACATATGTCATTAATACACCTTTGAGAGTGATTCACCTAACCTAACTCTATTTCTACAAACATGAAAGTAAAAGCTATTTTGAAATTTAATGATTATAAAAATTGAAATTAAAACTGCTAGACGATTACCTTCTTAGGGAAACATATTCAAATTATAATAATAATTTTTTTCGCTCAAATATATGAAACCCTCCAGTTATGAGTTCATAATATCAATGCCTCACATGGATATCCTCAACTTTGATTCTATTACGAAACCATAATTTTTAATCACTTACATACACAACACCATGCCAAAGCAACATTAAATGCACTTGAATCTCTTTCTTTAAGAAAATCAAAAAGCAAAAAATAAAAAATATAAATAGACAAAAATTTCCCTAGAAGGTCCTTTACCAGTCATTCCATAAAATGGTGTTCATACAAAGTAGGGACAATTACATAGAAAACTCAACCTTTTTGCATTATAATGGACAAATACCTAAAACAAAAATACATTTACAAACTGAAAATATCCTCTTATTCTCCTAAGAAAAAATTGTACATTACACCTTTTTTTAAAGAGAAATTACATCAAAACCCATACAATAGAGAAGGAAGGAGAATATATAGAAGAAAGGGTAAATTCAAATTTGTTTTGTTGTTGATATTTGACCCCTTTCTAATATCTTATTTTTCCTTTGGAATCCTCTTTCATTATCCAAAAATATCAAATCTACCAGTTGATGTCTCCTCTTTCTTTGTAATAGAGATAACATTTCCCTTTTCTTATTTTTATTTTGTGACATTTGGGAAATAAAAATATATTTCATTTTTCATTTCTTAATGCTATTGTGAATGGGCCTTTTATCACAAGGAAAGAGGACATTTTAAAATAGTCTTTGACTTTTGTTGAGCGAACATACGCCCCCTTTTAACTATAAACCTGAACCACTTTACAAATCTGGTGAAATTATTTTCACTCTATGTGCGTAAATATACTCATATATTTCACCTTTATTTTTCACCAAATATGTTTACACACCTCACTTTATTTTACAATTATTATAGGACTTTGTTCACTTTTATGGGAGAAAATCATCTTATATAAAATCAAGTTATATGCCTAAAATCATCCCTTAACATTATAGTTATTTAATTAATTGTATTTGTTATATTGTTCCACCTATTTAATTTATTTTTGTTCATCTTTTATAGTATTTAAATTTAATTTAAATACCTTCCCCCCTAAATGTATTAAATTTTATTTACTTCCTTTCGTCCATTGAATTCTCCTTTTAGATCAATTTCAATTTATCTATTCCCTCCACATTATAATATTCTACTAAACTATGATTAATCTAAGTCTAATTTGGATTAATCATATATATAGACCTAGATCCTACCCTACCCGCATCGCTCTAAAAAAAATAGACGTATTGTAATACCCACATCTTAGTTTGCTTTTCAGTTTTGGATGCCAAACTCTTTTAGGCCTTTTTTTTGTATGTGTGGCCTATTTTAGATGGTTTACATGACATTTGTGTATTATATTTCAGTATGTTATTGATCCATTTTTATCATGTTGAATCTAATATGTATATGTGATTTATGGTTACTTTATGATGCTTATGTACATGCTAGGATTTCATTTTGATTATGATTTTCTTACAATACTGACCTTACATTTATATGCACATTGTTAATTGTATGTTTTGCATTACTATTTGAAGTGCTTGGTATGGTATGGGATATAGTCATAGTTACTTGCTTCGGTGAGATCCACACGATAACCTAGTCTCATCCATTATTTTCCATATTATATATGCATATATGTTCATCTTTGTGATGACAGGTTTGTAGGTACCAAGCTACGTCTTCCCTGAATTGGCAGGGGTGAGCATGCCCTATTGCAATAATCTCAATGGTAAGAGAGGGGAGATAGTTTTTAGGTCCAAATCCTATCCTAAACCTAATTTTCCTAATTAGTGGACAAGTATCTATTTGGCTACCTTACTGAATTCGTATAGTCGACAAGCATTCGTGTATCCCTTTCCTTGAGCATGTTTGATTTTTCTTGGGTTCAATTTCAGGTGCTTGATCTGGTTATTTGTGTGTTATATCATGTTATTTATTTAATTAATTATTAAATATAGGGTATTTAATTAATTGAAAATTAAATTAAATACTTATGTTTAATTGAAAGGTTAATTAAAGTGCAATTATTGAATATTAATATTTAATTGAAAGTTAGAGTAAATATGCTTTTATACTTTATTAAATGATTAAATATTAAGTTGCATGGATTATTGTGATTTAAATATTTAATTTATTTAATTTAATATTTTATTAATTATATGTGCATGATATTGTTGAAAAAGTATTTTCAACTCAAAGACTTCAACTTGATTTTAGGATTCAAAGTTGAGTTGTGGATTTAAAAGATATTTTAATTAATTAATTGTTATTTTCTTTCAATTTTGGAGTGGAGTCCTTTTAGGAGTTAACTAGTGTGTTGTCATGAGGGTTTGCATGTTTAGGGGAAATTGAATTCCTTTAGGAGGGAATTGGGGTTTCATTTGGGGATAAGAGGTTTTTGGAGATTTTGGGAGAGCTTGGTGTGTGCTTGGCTTTTGGAAGAATTTGAGGATTCTTGTGGTTGCATCTTGGATTGGAGATTTGTGTGTTTTTGTGGTTTGCATGTGCTTGGATCTTCGTGGTTTCCAGATTTTTCATTGATTCAGGCCAGGAGGTTTCCAGGTTTTCTATCATCTTCAAAGGCATAATCTCAATTTTCTTGCATTGAATTTGAGGTAGGTTTGGTGATCCCTAGAATGGTTTCAATTTTGCAATTCTAAGGTTTTTCGGTGTTTGATTGGATGCATGTCAATTCTTTACAGCATAAAAGTATTATTTGAGTTTCTTTGTTTTTGAGTATTTAGAAAACCCTTAGATCTGTTATTTTTATTATTTGTTGTTACTTGGCATAGCATAGTTATGCTATCCAAATTTTGTTGAGAAATTTCTCCTATAACTCCTAGAAAACAAAAAAATAAACTGGACTATAGTTTAACTATATAGTGCTAGAAAAATAAATTGTATGGTGGAAAGAAATCAATTTTTAGTTTAAAAAATCAATTTGGAAAAAAAATAAAGCTCTCTGGTTTTTTACACCAGTCAAAAAAAAATTATATAGTGGGCCTGCGAGGGTACCCACTGTCTAGTGGGGCAGCAATCCTCGGGCCACGGTACCCCTAAGATGGGACATGGGGTGGGGCCGAGACCCCCCCCCAAACATATTAAATTTCATCTTTTCAAAAATGTTTTATGATTCAATTTTTTTAATTTATAAGTTTATTTTTAAT
Source organism: Thuja plicata (assembly GCA_018584345.1). Classification (NCBI taxonomy): domain Eukaryota; kingdom Viridiplantae; phylum Streptophyta; class Pinopsida; order Cupressales; family Cupressaceae; genus Thuja; species Thuja plicata. The sequence continues at coordinate 35,239 of MU225002.1, read as the reverse complement.
TTTAGTTAAAATTTTATTTATTAGTTTTTTTTTAAATAGTTTATTATTATTATATAAATTGGTTTATTATTAATGTATAATTTAGTTTATTATTAATATATAAATCAGTTTATTATTAATATTTAAATTAGTTTATTATTAATTTTTAAATTAGTTTATGGTTAATTTTAAATTAATTTTAAAGAGTTTTCTTTTAATTAATTTAAGGTTAATTTCTAAATTAGCTTGGAATTAATTTTTTGTTATTTTTAAATTAGTTAATTTGTGGCATGAGAACTAAAAGGGAATTTTTCTTCTAAAAAGAAGGAATTAATATTAATATTAATTTATAAGCCAAGGGGGATTTATTTTTTTACTATTAGAAATTGACTATTGTTAATTATTAAATCCTATGGTGTTAAATAAGTTATTAGAGATATTATTGGACAATGAATATTTACGCTTATGTAGCACCTAGGAATTTTATAATTTTATAATTATAAATAGAATTGTTAATTATTCTGTGGATGTATTTATATGTTGATATGCAGATTTTATAGATAGATCTATAGTAAATGTTAACGTTTACCAATGTGGAATATTTAAATATTTTTGGATAGTAATTGTAATGGATAAATGAATTTGCATGATTAGGGACTATAAAATTGTTTATCCTTACATTAACATTGTTTTTAATTTAATACATTCTGAATATGAAGATATTGTACCATGATGTGTTTTGAGTGCATGATTAAACGAATTGTGTATTCTTTTATGTTATCATGTTTAAAGTATCTGTTGGGCTAGATAACCCTTAGGACATAAATCTAGAGGTTTTGGGATTATACTTTCTACATGGTATTTTATATAACGTCAATTTGTGATTTATGATGATGTCATAGTCCTGATATTCGTAGACCCAACCTGGTTCGGTTATGATGTGTTGTTTGGTCTTGTGAGGATATTGTGGATGTTTTATGGTTATTGAGAACCTATTTTCCCCTGAATGGGCAGGATGCAATTTGATTTATGATATATCTTTATGATACTCTTTTGTGAACATAGGGTAGGTTACCTAGTTGTATAGTAGGAGGTGGCTTGCAATAAGTGTCGGAACCCACAAGTGGCTGCTAGGATCACTTATTATAAGTGGTTGTAACAAGTGATAACATAATAAATTAATTAGGATGCCCTAGTATAAACTAACAAGATAATGCCTCATCCATGCTTGAGCACTAGTATAGGCTAAGATGGAGGATGAGATGATGCTTTCCACCTTGAGGGGTGTGGGTGCAACATCGTTAGTGATCTTGTTTGTTTGAAAGGTCATGGATGTCGTGTATGGTCACTTGAGTGCCAGAATCCATTGAGGGATTTCTAGGTCATAACTCAAGGATTAGACATACATGATGACACCTTCGTATTTATAGCTTAGGTTATCCTACCTGTGTCAGTACCTCTGGTGTTGTTTAGTGTTCCTTGTTATGGTTTAGAGTGCTTCTAGGATCTTCTTATGTATTTGAGTATGAGGTTATATATACCTTGTTTGCATTCTTGTTGTATACTGTAATACCCACCTCTTATGTCGCTTTTCAGTTTGTGGATGCCAAACTCTTTTAGGCATTTTGGATGTATGTGTGTGGATTTATTCAGATAATCAAGATGATATTTATATGTTACATTTCAGTATGTTATTGATCCATTGTTAGTACGTTATATCATTTGT
>MU225001.1:3357178-3370654 GCA_018584345.1 Thuja plicata | reverse complement strand
TATATATATAAATTAAAAAATGTATTTATCAAAATTGAAAAAAAATCCACGCACTAAAATTTCAAGTTATAAATACACAAAAAAATTAAAAGTAGAAGAATAAAACTTACTATATAAAGAATGATGTTCTATGTAATTTTATTTTTCAGCATTGGAAACTAAATCATACTGTCAATTTCATTATATATATAAGCATAAACTACACTTAAAAACATGCATTTAATTAGTTTACATCATTTAAAATTTAATACATATATGTCATTTTTTATTGATACATGTTTAAAAATAGAGTAGTGTTGGTCATTTTCTTTATAAAAGTGTGACATAACTTTGTACTTTCACCTTTTAGCATTAGCACAATTTTTAAAAAAATAATAACTATTTTTAAGGAAAGATCTTAGAAAATTATTTTTAAGATATGCGAAGGATCTCTAACCATTTAAATATTATCTCGATTTAAAGAAATTAGAATTCATAAATAATAAACCATGCAACAATCTTTTATAATTTAAAAATTCATGTTGTAACTCATGGTTAGATTCTCAATTTAGGCATCAAAAGAGACCAAGAACTCAAAATTCTAGACAATAAGTTTTAGATGATTGCACTCGTATTTGATTCTTTGAATTTACAATAACCATTGCAATGATAAACAAGACCTCCTTCTACATAACACCAATTAAGAAAGAGTGTTTATTTAAATGAAACCAAAATTAGAAATAACTCATGTTTGCTTTTCAACTATAACTCAAATTATCAAATTGTTGAAGAGCTCACACTTAAATATTTAGATTGGCCTATAATCTATTAAGATATATGATAGGGACTGTTGGATGATATCATAATTTGGTACTACTGATGTTGTTGGCATTCATGTTTTGTCACTGATGTCAACATATGTTTCTGTGGAGTGAACAGACTGATTATTACTATTGTATGATGACTGACAGAAGTGTATGGACATTGTACGGATGAATCAGAATGATCGAAGATAAGCATATGAAGAAGGATGTGTGATGACCTTATTCCTAAGGTCTCTTGGCTTAATATTGCATATTGGTGGTGTTACATATGTTTTAGTGAAGACTGGTTTCTGGACTGTGATAGTGAGTATTTTGGGATATCTTACAGGCGATGATGATGCAGGTTATGTGAGCTTAAGGGATGACAAAAGAAACATTGAGGAATGTTTTTTTTATTGCTAGTCGTGTGATTTTTGGTGACGTCAGTTGTGGCGTGTATTCCAGAGAAGACATATTTGTGGTCGACTTTAGAAATGTAATGTGTATTATGGATTAAGAGCGTGGATTACGGATCTTGGAGTATATCTGATGTTTTGTAATTGATGTTTACTTGTTTTAGGTACCTTGTGTATCTTAGCAAGGGGTTAAATAATTATTTGTATATTGTGAAAGCTTAATTGGCCAACCTAGTCAATTATTGTAATAGGGTATATATGAGAGATCTTTTCTTTTGAAAAGAAGTGGTGTGTGAGAGTGTTGTGAAGGTAATTGAAAGACAGAGAAGTGTGGAAGCTGCGAAGCTTGATTGGTTGTTGGATGTAGAGCAGAGTTTGTGATTACAGTACTTCATTGGAACTGACCAAGCAAAGACAGTTTCTATCAGATAGTTCATTGGATTATATATTTCTTATATACACTTGTTCGGATTGTTAATCCTTGAGGGTGGCTTTAACCTTCTTTGGGAAGTGTGCCTAGGCAGTGAGCCCATTGTTACTCTTGACTCCTAACAGGGTATGTCCTTTAACATGACTATGTACTGTAATGTTGTAATAAGCTCCTAACAGGGCTAAATATTTTAACAGGGATGCTATGCTCTCAGTACATCATTTGTGAGTGCTAATTCCCACTGGGGTTTTACGTTTAACAGGGTTTCATTGAAAACAAGGATTGTGTTATTGTGTTGGAATTTACCGTGTTATCATTTCAATTATAGTTTTGGTTTATAAGGATTAAAGTTTAATAATTTGTATCACAACTGATTCACCCCCCCCCCCTCCCTCTTAGTTGTGCTTGTGGATTTTTTTATTCCTAACAAGGACAACTATACTTCAAATCCACCTAGTGCTCAAAAATTTATGAGGATTAGTTGAAAAAGATGACCTTTATATAGGTTTGAAAGCCAACAAATTTAATGCAATTACAACCTACGCAACTCATATGCTACCCTTTCATTAAAAGTCACAAAGACTTTGGATATCACTTAGGCACAGTAGGATCAAAGATGACCCTCAAGCTACAGGTCTAGCCCTAGGTCTTGTCCTCTGAATATTTGTTTTGAACTTACTATTCCTTCCTATGGGTGTATGTGTTATCCATCTTGCATATATAGTTGTAAACTACCTTCTATATAATCTAACTAAAGTAATAATATGGCTTATCTTAATGATCGTGTATGTAATTATCCATTGATCTCATGTTGTACATATAGTCATGTAGACACTTTGCATGCACATGTAGTGGGGGTTAATGCAAGTACTTTGGATGGGCGAGAGAAACTTGGAAATAAAAACTATGTAATACCTATTAATTGTAAGAAGTAATAAATTATATTTATTTAAAATTGATTTACTATGAACATAACTCATAATGGAAAAAACTTTAGTAAGGATAAGAATGTGGTTGTGGGGAAAGGTAACAAGACTTTGAAAGGTAAATATATTGATGTTGTGAATAAGGATATTGAGAGCAATGAAGGTAAGGATAAACAAGAGGAGTATGACAAAAATCCCAATGTTCACCAGGATATGATAGACCACATTGATGATGTCATTGGTCTTGCCAAAGATGGAGCTATGGGGAAGTTTAGATTGTCTTGATGGTTTTATGTTGAGATTAACCTTATTCATACGAGACTACAGGATATCCTATTAGAATTCATAGAATTCAACCACCAAGATCCACTACATGCAAAATAACTTGTTACAAAAGCAAAGCTTGGAGACAAGAATGTTCTGAAAGACAAAATGTTCATTCAAAGAGGGAATAATAAAATAAAAAGAGATCAATCCTTATAAAGGAGATCGAACACCAAGTAGGTGGAAAAACCTAGGTTGCATGATAATTAATAAAGAATTAATTATTGCATGCCTAAAGTTTAGCTTAAGTGAACAAGAGATAAAAAGGTGACTTAAACAATTAAATCAATAATGATTTAATTAATAAGTGAACATAGAAATACCTTTTTACTCTAACATATCCAAAGTATGTTGGAGAGATTTGAGGGTGAGGTTGGTCATAAGAAGATCAAGGAGAACAATTCCAAAATGTTTTCCATTTCGGAGAAGGTTGTTATGGATGTTAACATCTCGAGGAATGATTATAAAGGAATAATTAGTAAGTTGGAGGGTAACGTATAAAAGTGAAACTTGGAATAATGGTCAAAGTTATCCAATCTTCCATCTAGAATAGTGTCGAAAGGCTCTAGATGCTTAATGATCAAGTTTAGAACATAAAGAATGTGGATAGGGAGAAGAAAGGTAGTTCCATTGGGGTCATCTTTGATGATATTGGTAAAGATATTAAAGGTGATACTACTTGTCATATTTTAGTAAAGAGAAAGGAAAAAAATACTACTTCCCAGCTGCAAGGGTCTTTGACCATCAGTCGTAGTCATTCCAAACCTTTGGATGATCAAAAATTATTATTTAGGAGGTGGTCAATCTTCATGATCACTTGATACAAAAAGACTTGGAAGTTGCTCATATATTGAAGGAATTACAGTAGTGTTTTAATTTCATTTTCTATTTTATTTCCTAATGTTTTTTTTTTGGTTAGTTGGTTGTCGGTTCATTGGTGTTTTCTTTTTAGGAAAAAATTTGTTTAAAGGGTTTCAAGGTCCCCTTTCAAAACTTGTTTAATCTTTAAGAAAAAGCATAACCCATAGTTGAATTATATTGTAACTTTTTGTTCTAATTAATGTATTATGTTCATGTTTTTTTCTAAATATTTGTAAATTGTCTTATTCTGGTGTATATTAGATAGATTATATTGTATCTATTAAGTGTGTGAAAATTGATCATAACATTTGGTATTAGAGGGAGGTGCCCACATCGAGAACTTTGGGAATCGAATTGGTCCTAACTAATTATTGTTGTGGGATAAGCTAGTCACTATAAGAATGTTAGAAAATGAGTGGATGTAGACACCTAAAAATGGTTCATTGCATATATCCCCTTTTTTAACATGTCTTCTATATTATGTGTTTGATCTTTATCATTCACTAATATTGTGTCATTCCTCCATTTCATCAATTACTAACATTTCTCTCATTTTGGCCAAATTGATCATCTACCTAAATCAATCCAAACAAGTCCTAATCTTCCTAAATCAATCCAAGATCATTCCAAACTCATTTGATTCCAAACTCATATCAATGTATTATCAATCTCTTTCAGTCAATCCTCTAGCATTGTCAAAGTTCATCAATGCCTTATTATCATTTAATTCCTCCAATAGCATTGTCAAAGTTCATCTATGCTATTTCTAATCATTATCATTTCGGGAACATTGTCCAAGATCATCTATGTTTCCCCATTTCAATTTCAATCATATGACACCATCAAAGTTCATTGGCATTTTTCAATCATTTCCAATCATCATTATGCGGGCGCATTGTCAAAGCTCATCGATGCCTTGTGATTTCATAAACTATTCTGGAACCCTTGGAATTAAGCCTAAAGCTTATCAATATTATCAAAATCATTTCAATTCGACATCAACACCTTCAATTTGATCAATAATTCACTAATTTCCCTCTTGGGATGAATAACCCATAGTTTATCCCTATGTCCTAATTGAATAAATAAATATACTTTATTTATTCCCTTTTCCCTAAGTCTTTAACAATTAATTTATTTCTATTAATTTATTGTATAATTTTAATTTATGAGATTTTTATAATTTCATAAATCTAATTATTGATTTTGAGGAATATTGAGAATATTGAATTATTAATTTACTTAATGATTCCTAATCCTACCTAATATCATATCCCTTAATTGAGGATTCACATCCCTATTAAGGTGCTTCATGAATATTCTCAATATCTCCTTATTTTATCTCCCCCATATCATGCTTCCTAACATCCTACCAACCAAAATCTGCATTTATGCATAGATTTTGTGCAATCTCACCTAAATGAATCTCATTTTCTATAAAATGGGATGCATTTCTCTCATTCAAGGTTAGATCACTCTCTCCTAGTATTCTCACTTGCAAACTTGGCTTTTGTATCTTTGTGCAATTGTGTTATTGTCAAAGAGCACCATCAAATCTGATTATGGAGAAGAAAGGAGGACATGGGAGCATCATTTGAAGGGAGTTCTTAGAGTTTTTATGCTTTATATTTGTGAACTCTTGTTTTTAATGGCTTTCATGATAGATTAGATAGGTTAACATATTATTTAGGGTTTGTGATCTCCTAGATATCCTAATATGCCTTTTTTTGGTCTTACATTTGGTGAACCATTCGATGGACCACCAAGGGTACCCACATTTAATGTACCTAATGTGAATACTACAACTATACCAAATCAATTGCAAGAGCAAAAGAAGAAAAAAATGAACCAAAATAAAAAAGAATTATAAAAAAGGCTACAAAGGCCCATTGAGAAAAAAATAAAGTCAAAAGCCATATGGGTTCCAAAATCCATTGTACAAGCAATACATTCAAAGGACCCTCAAAATAATGAAAAATCAAAAAGCATGTGGATTCCCAAGAATCTCCTTGATGCACAGAGTCCCAAAGAAAATTCCAAATTGGCATCCAAAATTGCGATCCCTCCATCTAAATGTCTTCCATCTTCCAAATCCATTTTGGGTCCTTGTGTCCCAAAATCCATATACATTCCTTCATTAGTCATTCAAAATTCAAAATCTCATTTTCCTCTATCACTCCATCACCCCTCAAGGTGTGTGCCAATGTTGTTCTTACATCCATTCCCTTCCACTTCAAAGAAAGTTGGCGTACATTCCCTTCATTATCCAACACTTGTTTTCCAACCTTTCATCCAACCTATCCAATCCCTTGCATAAATCTTGTCCCATCCTTATCTAATCACCCACTTCATATCCCTTTGTCATTACCATACCAATGTCTTTGCACAATATCTTTCAAAAGCACATTTCAAATAGTAAGGCGCTTGAGTCCTCTGTCCATATCACTTCATGTGTCCAATTTTTTCCAAAATGTCAAAAAAAATCAAAAGAAATATGAAAAAGGGAAAAATTGTCTTGATGAAAACTTGGCAAATAGGCATCTTGGCAACACAAAGAAAGAGTCAAGAGAAATAATTTCATCCAATAGTGAAAACCTGGCAAACAGGCGCTTTGGGCAAGTACCATGATGAAAACCTGACAAATAGGCATCATGTGTAATTCTATGAACTTCTTGTAGTCTATACTTGGGGGCATATTTCATTGGCATTATCCTCCATCATCCCCAGCATGCCCTCCATTATCCCCAACATGTCCTCCATTATCCATTATCCATTATCTTATCATCTTTTCCCCAACTTTGATCTTGACACGGTTACAAATCTTCCTTGAAGCATCACATGTCCTATCTGCTTTACATTGTCTTGATCCCTTTGGTCTACATTGTCTATCCTATCGTAATATTTCATCCATATTCCATATACCTTCTCATTATGCCTGATTGATCTTGCATATCCTATCCATATCCTATCATTTTCTTGTTCATATCCTGTCATTATCCTATCCAGGTCCTAACATTGTCTTATTCAACTCCCTATCTTGGTCTTGATATAAAATAAGGACGTTCAATGCAAAACATGTTTTCAAAGAAAAACCTCTTGATATGTCCATTTCTCACATTCTATCCACTGCACTATTTTCCTTATCATATCATTGTCTTAACCAGTCCCCCAGCTTGGTCAAAAAAAATGTTATCCCATTTCTTGGATAGTCCTTGGCACCTAACAAATCCAATGCAAGTGACCTTTGGCCTACATCCATCTACCAGCCCATTTCTCCTTTCAAAATGTCCTTCCCTTGCTAGACACTGGGGGCAATTTCAAAAAATCCTAAAAATCCAAATTTAAGAAGCCTCTCAAAATCCAAAAAATCAAATAATGTCCTGAAAAAAATTGCTAAAAATCAAATATGATCCTGAAAAAAGACCCCAAAAAATCAAATATGATGCTGACAAAATCCTAAAAATCATAAAAAGTCCTAAAAAAAAGATCATCACAAAAAAATTCAAATATCTCAAAAATCCTAAAAATTGTAAAAATATCTTCAAAAAATTGCAATAAAATTGTACATACTTGTCTTCTTTTTGCGTAACGATCATCATGTTTGCAAACATCCGTGGCAGATTCATCACTCTGTGCTTAAAAAAATCATGTTCTCACAAACATGATCTGAATCATTGTGACTCAACATTCACTCTGGTTGGACCCGTTCCATCTTTTGATCTTCACTATCAATCAATCTGTCTAATCTATCAATCAATTATCAAATCAATCAATTTGCAATCTAAGCTATCAATCAACGAACATTTAATGCAAGTAACAAAATATTAGAATGGTTTTTGGCTCACATTGTTTCAGTGAGTGTTTTATCTTTTATTGATTTTATTTTTTGATCATGTTCCTATGCTACTTGATGATATTATCTGAACTTATTAGAGTAGTCAGGATGACACATGATCATTTTTTTCTTTATCTTCTACCTGTTTGATGATCTCATGAAATTCTGGGGCATGTCTGTTATATGCTTCAGGATGGAGAAGATCATCCTCTATCTGCATTGTGTTTGTTTACGCAAAAGGATGATTTTCTTGCTCTGGCCTTTTGTGCCACGATGCACTACATCCGGTTTTGCAATATCAAAATAAGCTCTTATAACATAATTGCACTTATGGAAAGCCAAAATCTTTCTATCTTACTAACATTTCTTCGTCTAATTTATGCTTTCTGCTAACATTTCTTCTATCAATCCTAGCAATCATCTTTCTTTTCAAAAAAATTGTCCTCATTTTAATTTTTGCCCAATTTTCTGAGGGGGCATCCTACCTCCATTCTGTCGATCCAATGGGGCATGATCCTCTATTTTTATTCAAGCCAATGCTCATAATCACATTATCTCAAAGAGGGGAAAAATGTAGACACCTAAAAATGGTTCATTGCATATATCCCCCTTTTTTACATGTCTTCTATATTATGTGTTTGATCTTTATCATTCACTAATATTGTGTCATTCCTCCATTTCATCAATTACTAACATTTCTCTCATTTTGGCCAAATTGATCATCTTCCTAAATCAGTCCAACCAAGTCCTAATCTTCCTAAATCAATCCAAGATCATTCCAAACTCATATCAATGTATTATCAATCTCTTTCAATCAATCCTCTAGCATTGTCAAAGTTCATCAATTCCTTATTATCGTTTAATTCTTCCAATAGCATTGTCAAAGTTCATCGATGCTATTTCTAATCATTATCATTTCGGGAACATTCTCCAAGATCATCTATGTTTCCCAATTTCAATTTCAATCATATGATGCCATCAAAGTTCATTGGCGCTTTTCAATCATTTCTAATCATCATTACGCAGGTGCATTGTCAAAGCCTATCGATGCCTCATGATTTCCTAAACTATTCCAAAACCCTCGAAATTGATCCTAAACCTTATCAATATTATCAAAATCATTTCAATTCGACATCAACACCTTCAATTTGATCAATAATTCACTAATTTCCCTCTTGAGATGAATAACCCATAGTTTATCCCTATGTCCTAATTGAATAAATAAATATACTTTATTTATTCCCTATTCCCTAAGTCTTCAACAATTAATTAATTTTTATTAATTTATTGGCTAATTTCAATTTATGAGATTTTTATAATTTCATAAATCTAATTATTGATTTTGAGGAATATTGAGAATATTGAATTATTAATTTACTTAATGATTCCTAATCCTACCTAATATCATATCCCTTAATTGAGGATTCACATCCCTATTAAGGTGCTTCATGAATATTCTCAATATCTCCTTATTTTATCTCCCCCATATCACGCTTCCTAACATCCTACCAACCAAAATCAGCATTTATGCATAGATTTTGTGCAATCTCACCTAAATGACTCTCATTTTCTATAAAATGGGAAGCATTTCTCTCATTCAAGGTTAGATCACTCTCTCCTAGTATTCTCACTTGCAAACTTGGCTTTTGTATCTTTGTGCAATTGTGTTATTGTCAAAGAGCAACATCAAATCTGATTATGGAGAAGAAAGGAGGACATGGGAGCATCATTTGAAGGGAGTTCTTAGAGTTTTTATGCTTTATATTTGTGAACTCTTGTTTTTAATGGCTTTCATGATAGATTAGATAGGTTAATATATTATTTAGGGTTTGTGATCTCCTAAATATGCTAATATGCCTTTTTTTGGTCTTACAGTGGAAAGTATTGAATGAATAATAGAAAATAATAATATTTTTATGCAGTTAATTTAAGAGCTTAAGGAGTAGTAGTCTTGTTAAATGATTGTTTATTTTGTGAATTTAATTAAATTGACGAATATCTTTATCTTGTTTGAGAAACTTAGTCATGTTCTATGAATAAATCAATGAATTCAAATGATTGAACAATTAAATTTTATAGCAAACGTTCAAATTGAGAGTAAGGTCATGGACATTGTATAAATTTTTCTTATGCATACCCCAAGTTATGATAATTGTTTGATATTACGACCCTTACATTATAACTTGCATTTTGATCTCCTCTTTTTTACATGTTAATAATATATTTAGAAGTTGTGTATTTTGTTATGTGCTAGTTCAAGGGCATGATGGATGTGAAGTAGGATTTTCCTATGTGTACCCATTGTGGAAATTACGTGTCTATGAATTAGTTATGAGGATATATGTCTATATTTCTTGTTGGGATCATGTTTTATTATGTGGGTATATTCATTTGTGTTGACCACTCCTAAGGGAGAATGGGTCTATTTACATAATTAGGGTTGAGTAGGGAGAGATACCTTTGTTATAATATAACCTATTCTTGAGTGAGGCGAGTCATTGTATTGATTGAAGTGAGCCATCATATAGCCCGTATAGTGATATTGAAATTTTTTTTCCCTATCTCCCCCTCTTCATGGCTCCACCGATGATTCATATGTGAGATCATTATATATTTTGTACACCTTACTTTCTTCTTCTTTTTTATGCCAAATGTGTTGCGATATGTGTGTTGAGGATGGACCTTAGTGTACCTTTGTTTTTTGAGCATATCTATCAGTGATGCTTTGACTATTATATGATTTTCCAAGTTGTGTGAAACATGCTTATTGTAATCTTGTGATTTATTCATGGGATCTATGTGGTTTGAGACAATATTGTTCCCTCCCCCCTTGCTTTAGGTTACTTAATTGAAGTCACAAAGTGATTGTGTTATGAAAATTTATACAATTTTGGACTCATATTTTTTAATTACTAGTATTATTTCTATCTGATTGATGAAGCTAACACTTTGGAATTCTTTAAATTATTGATTGAATACATTTTAAGTTATCATTTTTGCCTCAAGTTGGATTTGATATTGTGATTATTTGTTTCAAATTTTAAACTTTTGTTTGGCGGCCATCATTGAAAATTTTACCTTTATATAAAAATTTTCATTAATTGGTTTTATCAAAAATTTAAAATTCATTGTTTTGATCCTTTACCTAATTTTTTTCTTTCTATTGACATGTGTATGGTAATGTGAAATATGTCAGAGTATCACTCATGAGGGATTCTTAACAAGTTAATGCATGGAGGGGTATATAGTCTAGGGAATTATTGTGAAGGGGTGAATGATGTTGGGAATCAAGATGTCTCAAAATTATTATTTCCTACCAATGTTTTATTTATTAATATATTTATTTGACGTCTATATTGTAATTTCTTGCACATATTAATTTTTTCATCTTTTGTGATATGAGACAATGAGTTGTAATCATCATGAGAGGTGACATGGGATGTGATAAGGATATTTTTTCCTCATATGAGGAGCTAGGTGTTCTACATTGTGAAAGATTTATTTTGATATGTGTCAAAACCTTAGGTAGTATATAAGAAGCCATAGTGAGTTATGATAATTTATAACATGTAAGAATCTAAATTTACATGACAAAATGGACAATTGTCAAGAGTCACATTTTCATGGAGATGGTAGGTGTTCAAGTTGGGCTATGAAAGGATACAATAATAACTATTAATATTCATTTATAAAATTCTTTGTCATAATTATAAGTTATGACTAATGTTAGATGTGTAAGAACACTTGTCATATCTTATAATAGTAAATTGTGGGCATCCAATTGTGGATGTATGTGTAACTAGGAGATAGAGAATGATGTAAAATGTCACTTGCATACTTACAAGTGGTTGGGAAGTGTTCCACTTGGTTTTGGATGACTGATATATTCCGGGCTTGCCTCCTTACCTAGTTTCTCTATAAAATAAAGGTCTTGGAGAGCTTAATATATCAAGTTATATGAGAAGTTTTATGTAGGTAGAATTGAGCCGTCATAATCATTTTGAGTGTAGGATAGATTGTAGCATACTCTTATCTAATAAGATTAGTATTTTCATTGTATTGTAATTTCTTTGTTTATAGATAATAATAAAATTTGTACTTTTGGAGTGTGTTTTTTTTTTTCTCTTGAAAGAGTTTTCCTCGTGTAGATTGGGTGTTTATTGTGGTAATCTTTATACACATTTATTATCTCTTTTTATATGTGTTACTTTTACTATAGAAATCAATATTTGTAGGAAAAAATGCATAATCTCCCCCACTAGGCTAGTGATTGGAAGCATTTTCCATACTTTTCCTCCATTCAAATAAGACTTGTATGAGAAATTTACAATCCATTTCCCCTAGATTTATCTAATATTTCTATGTACAAGTATCCTCAGGGAGAAACTAATGGTAATTATTCATGTGATATAGATTACCAGAGGAAAATTTTGAGCGCTAGACATCCTCATCCCCTGCGAGCTCTGTGTTGTGACTCAAGCAAGTCCTTTTTGTTGTTATTTGTGTGTTAGTTATGTCAAATTGATTGTACAAATGAGAAATCAAGTCTTAAAGAATAACAATAAGAGAGGATGTTAAATGACCACCTAATGATAATGGATATGATGTATTGATTACATGAGGTGATGTATGACTCCTTGTTAAGGATGAATTCTACTTAAGACACTCTTGATATTTAGTGGTTCTTGATTAAGAAGTGTATTTATTTATGATAGCATAATATATGAATCACTTAAATTATTTTGAGTGTGACTTGTCCCTATGTAAGTTGCAAGTAATTGCAAGTTTTTTTAGGGTCTTGATGAATTCATTCTATGTGTGTAACGCCCCGCCAGGGAACCCAAGAGAAATTAACCTAAACATGTCACTATGTGTGCTGAATAATTTTTTTTTTTTAAAATTCTTTCACACGAAATTAACAACTGTGTTTTTTTTTTTTAATATTTAAAAAAATAAAATTAATTTAACAATTTCATATTACAGAAAATAATAAAGGAAATTCTTTTTTTTTTCTTTCTTTTCTTTGCAACTCATTTTCGTCTTTTAGTGTTTTGTCCTTTCTGGGCAATTATTTTTTTAACCTTAGGATTTACACCAGACTATATTAAATCCAGAGAGATGATTTTTTTTGCATGATTCAATTGTTAGCAAGTAAATACAAGGGAACTAGTTATTTATTTTTCCCTATAGTTTAGACTATAGACAAGGTTGATTCTTTTGATTTTTAGGAGTTAAAGGAGAGATCTTTTCCCAATTTTTTTGACAACATAAGAACACTATGCCAAGAACATAAGAAGATGAAAATGACAGATCTAAGCTCCTCCCACACTCTGAAAAAATTGAATCATCAATTATACATATATTCAATTTCTTCTATAGTATAAACTATATCAAGAGTTTAATTTTTCATTTTATAGGAGATCTAAAGGGAATTTCTTCCCAAAATTTTGACAGCATAACCCTACGATGCTAAGATTATAGAAAATGACAGAAATATGGATCTAGGGTTTCTAGAAACACCCAAAAACACAAATACAACCCTAAGCCATTAAGAAGCCAAATTTAAGGAACATGCATTAAAACATCACGGAAAACCTCAGATCTACGAAATTGAATCCATACAAGGCAAATGAAACTTACCTTTAATCCAATGCAAGAAACGAAAGAATGTAGCTTGGAGGATGAAAGTAGATCTAAAACCCTCAAGCCCAATTCAACCACAGATCTGGCACAATGTAGATCCGAACACACACACACACTCAAGCAATAGAAAACCCTGAAACTTTGAAGCAACCAAGATCCACAACAATCCACAATTCCTCAAAAACCCCAAAATCACCAAGAGCTCTCCAATTCTCAAAAACCTGTTATGAGAGAATGAATGACCAATTCCCCCTAAAGA